>CAJFDF010001157.1:0-23151 GCA_904067115.1 Aegilops sharonensis
ATGGATGGCGTGACCACAGAATTAGCAGCTCGGGATTACCCATCCAGCACTTCCAGCGACATGGCTACAGTAGATGATGGCATTACTGTAGTAGATGACCCACAACATCCTGGTGGTGGGTATGAGTATGCTATGATTGCTAGCATATTTGTAGTCACAAAAGGGCAAGGGCGCGAGTATATTGGTCGAATCATAGACATGGTGAGTCTTGATTTATCCTGCAATCATTTAACTGGAAATATCCCCGAAAGCATAGGTCCTGCAGCAGGTTTAGTGAATATGAATCTGTCTCTGAACCACTTGACCGGAAAAATACCAGAGAACATTGGCTCCATGCACTCACTGGAATCACTTGACCTCTCCAGCAACCAGCTCTCTGGCGAAATCCCTCCGGGCCTATCCGATCTAACATCACTAAGCTATCTGAACTTGTCCTACAACGAATTATCAGGAAGGATACCGTCGGGGCACCAGCTCGACACACTCAACCCTTCCGACCCCGCGTCCATGTACATTGGTAACGCTGGCCTTTGCGGGCCGCCTCTTCAGAAGAGCTGCCCGGGAAACCATACAGCGGAAAGCCACTTCACAGAGAGCAAAGATGGATCCGAGACGATGCCTTTCTTCTTCGGGCTAAGTGTGGGCTTTGTGGTTGGCCTCTGGGTGGTGTTCTGCTCCCTTCTCTTCAAGAAAACATGGAGGGCCTCCTACTTCCGGCTCTTCGACGAGGTTTGCGATAAAATTTATGTGCTTGTGGCTGTGAATTGGGCGAGGATGACGGGGAAGGCGACCACCACAGATTGAGCATGTTCAACCGCAACCACAGTGGTATCAGTATTCAATCCACTACAATAAACAAGTGCTGATTGCTGAAGTTGTGATTTCTCTGTAGATGAATGGAAGGATCTACTATTTACCTGTTCATGTATCTGTAGTCTTATTTGGTCTATCAGACTTGTTAAATTCATAGTGCTGAGCATTTGTATTCTTCGGAACATGCCAATTTGTAAAATATTTGCCCATCTGCAACTGTATCGGTGGAGTTTAACTGTAATTTGTAATCTATTTTATGTTGGCCCGAACTACTAGTGGTGTACTGATCTATACGAACGCTGGTGGATAGACCAAAGAACTACAACTAGTGTAGTCTGCAAAACTCGCGCCCACACACACACCGGAGTCGAGTACTAGAGGCTGATTGCCTTGTTTTGATTGGAATGGAATGCTTACAACCGGGTGGAGTAGTGCTCTTTATATAGCACTTACAAACCGACTATAGGGCTAAGATATTTCTACTAGCTGGCCACCTCATCTTCATACGTGTCCCATACTAGAAACTGCTAGCAAGTTACGTAGAGCTTTCTACAGCTAGCTATCTTACCTTAACTAGTAAGCAACGCAAGTGTTACCGACTTGCCGACCTGCCGATTTATTACCTTGCTAAGAAATAGCTACTGTGGCCGACATGCAGCCCACATGCAACCATGCATGCATCTGTGTAAATGCTGCTGCTGCCGTTGTGTGAACCGGAAGACCAAGTTTGACTCAACATTCTCCCCCTCAAACTTGTCGAAGGAGCCTGGTGTCGATGATCCCGACCTTGTCGCGCAGCTCCTGGAACCGGACGCGACCAAGTGATTTGGTCAAGATGTCCGCCTTCTGCTCACCAGTCCAGATGAACTCAACTATCACCGTGCCTTTCTCGACGCAGTCACGTATGAAGTGATAGCGGAGATCGATGTGCTTGCTGCGGTCGTGAAGCACTGGATTCTTGCAGAGGGAAATCGCCGACTTGTTGTCAACGAGGATGAGCGCAGGGGCGGTGTCCTGATTCAGCATCTCGCCGAGAAGGCGAGCAAGCCAAATGCCTTGACAGGCCGCTGTAGCTGCCGCGATGTACTCCGCCTCGCACGAAGATACGGCGACAACCTTCTGCCTCACTGATTGCCAGCTGACGGGACTATTCCTGAGAAGGAATAGTATATGCCTGATGTGCTCTTCCGGGAGTCCACATCACCAGCGTGGTCAGAATCGCTGTACCCGACCAAGCTCTTGCCGTCGCCACGACGATACACGCATCCATGCGTGAGCGTACCCACGATGTACCGGAGCAGGTGCTTGACAACAGCAAGGTGATCGCTTGCCGGGGCTTCCATGAACCTACTCAGGTACCCGACAACGAACGTGATGTCCGGTCGGGTGTGCACGAGGTACCTGAGACTCCCGATGATGCTACGGTAGAGTGTAGCATCCACCGCCTTCTCGGAGCTCTCCTTGCTGAGCTTCAGCCGTGCCTCCATCGGAGCATGCATGGCATGACAGTCCTTCATGCCTGCTCGCTCGAGCATCTTGGTGGCGTAGGCCGTCTGTGTGATCGTGATGCGACCACCCTCTTGGTTCACCTCCAGCCCAAGGTAGTACCGGAGCAGCCCGAGGTCGCTCATACTGAAGAGACGATGCATCTCTCCCTTGAAGCGTTGAACCTCTTCAGGCTCTGCTCCGGCGATGACCAGGTCGTCGACGTAGATGCCGACGATGAGCAGCGTGTTCGCGGTGCCACGCGAGTACACGCCATGCTCAGAAACGCTGCATGAGAACCCAAGGGATGCGAGGCTTGCATCAAGCTTGGCGTTCCACGCCCTTGGGGCTTGCCGGAGACCATACAGGGCCTTGTGTAGTCGATACACGCCCTGCTCGTGGCCCTTGGCAATGAACCCGGGTGGCTGGGAGACGTACACCTCCTCGTTGAGGTCGCCGTTGAGAAACGCCGACTTGACGTCCATGTGGCGTACCTCCCACCCACGGTGAGCAGCCACGGCAAGGATGAGCCGCACCGACTCCAGCCTTGCCACCGGAGCGAATACTTCCTCGAAGTCCACTCCCTCACGCTGCACGTAGCCCTTTGCGACGAGGCGCGCCTTGTGCTTGAAAATGGCACCGTGCTCGTCCTTCTTCACCTTGAAGACCCACTTGAGCCCGATGGCTCGGTGCCCAGCAGGCAGTGTGGTGAGTGTCCAAGTGGCGTTGTCGTTGATCGACGCCAGCTCGTCCAGCATCGCGTGGCGCCAGCAATCCTCTTGCTCGGCCTCCGCGAACGTGGTCGGCTCCTCACCGGCCATCAGATGCAGGACCTCGTCGTCATCAGCGTCCTCATCCTCGGGTTGTTGCGGTGTTGCCGCAGCCTCGCCGAGGAGATCCCCCATGTGCCGAAACCTGTGGGGGGCGCCAACGCTGTCGTCGGCGTCGAACAGCTCCGACCTCGCCGTTGGCGGGGTTGCGAACTGCCTCCCGGGACCCACCTTGCTTGACATTATGGTGTCCGGCGACACCGTACCCGGGGACGGTGTTCTCGGGGTCGCTGTTCCCGGATCCACACCTCCCGAGCTTCCTGGGATGGCACTTCCCGGGGTCTTGCTTCTTGTTGTCGTAGAGTACATTGGGTACTCCACGGTAAAGGAGCTGCTTGCCGGGGCCTCCCCCGACGCCTCCCAAGTCCATCGCGCGTCTTCGTCGAAGATGACGTCACGAGAGACATGCACGCGCTTTGAGATGGGGTCATACATTTTGTACGCCTTAGAGCCAGTCTCGTAGCCCATGAACACCATTGGGGTGCTCCTGTCGTCGAGCTTCTTCAGCTGTGGGCGCGCCGTCTTGACATGCCCGACGCAGCCAAAAGTGCGGAGGAAGCGTACATCGGGCTTCCTTCCGTACCACGCCTCATAAGGCGTCTTGCCATCGACGCTCCTTGTGAAGGAGCGGTTGAGGATGAAGATGGCCGTGAGCACGGCCTCCCCCCAATACGTGCTCGGCACCTGCTTTGCCTTGAGCATGCAGCGTGCCATCCCGAGCATCGTCTGGTTCCTCCGCTCGACGACGCCGTTCTGCTGCGACGAGTAAGGGGCTGTGAGGTGACGTTGCACCCCTTTCTTGTCGCAGTGCTTGTAGAACGTGGCCGACGTGAACTCGCCGCCACGGTTCGTGCGCAGCACGCGTAGCTTGTGGCCGCACTCGACCTCTGCTGCTGCTTGCTACTTGACGATGGCTCGCTCCGCCTCATCCTTGGAGGCGAGGAGCAGCACCCACATGAACCTGCTGTAGTCGTCGACGAGCAGCAGGATGTAGCGACGCCCTCCTGGCGTTGCCGGGGTGATTGGGCCGCAGAGGTACCCATGAACCAGCTCCAGGGGTTTCTGCGCCCGATAGCGTGCCTTCTCGGGAAAGGGCAGGTGCCGCTGCTTCCCGGCAAGACACGCATCGCACAACTCGTCGGCGTGCTCGATGTGAGGTAGCCCATGAACGAGGTTGCCTCGCGCCATCTTCCGCAACCCGTCAAAGTGCTGGTGTCCTAGCCTGGCATGCCAATGCCACGCGTCGGAGACATGACCCATGGCAAGGCACACATGATGCACGGGTTGAAAGAAGAATTTATAGAGGCGGTTTGGCGAGCGGGTTACCTCGATAAGCAGCCTCTTCTGCTGGTCGCGCACGGTGAGAACACCGCGCTGGATGCCGATGTCGAACCAGCCCTCGTCGAGCTGTCCGACACTCACGACGCTGCTCTTGAGCACCGGGATGAAGTAGACGTCCGTGAACGCCCTGTGATCACCCCCTTTGTCGGCGAAGACGACGGTCCCGCGCCCGTGGATCTCCACCACGGATCCGTCCGCAAACCGCACCTTCCCGGTGATTGAGCGGTCCAGCTCCGCGAACGCGTCGACCGAACTAGTCATGTGGTTCGTGGCGCCGGTGTTGAGGAACCAACCCTCACTTTGCTTGCCGCCTGCAAGCGTGGGTGTGGTCACGACTCTCTCCTCGTTGAGGAAGACGTAGCCGCACGCACACACCGTTGTCGGGGAGCCATCTCCCGACAACACGGTGGACCCCGAACACTTTGTTGTCGGGGTGTGGCTGACCTGAGTCTCCGTGCGCTCCTGCACGGAGTCGATGGTCGCCAGCATCATGGTCGGAGCATGGTCCGCCATATGCGTCATTGTAGCGCCAACTTGCACGACCTCGTCGGGTCCCGAGTTCGGGGACGCCGTCGCCGGGGTGTGGCTCCCCCACACCCGGGCCTTCATCGCCTCCCAGTCGACAGGCCCCGAGAACGTCGTTGTCGAGGTGTGGCCTGTCACCGGAGTGATGATTCCCATGGACGGGTTCCGTGCCTCCTGCACGGAATGGGTGGTTGTCGAAGCCGTGGTCGCGAGAGATGCTGTGCTCTCCTGCACGGGCTCGACTCTTGCCAGCATCATTTTCGGCCTGCCGTCCACGTCAGCCTGGACGAGGTTTGTCGTTGCCGCGGCTGCCTCGTCGGCTTTCCTCTTGTGGCAATCCCGGATCCAGTGACCCGGCATGTTGCAGTAGCGGCACTTGCCACCGTTGCCAGTGCCTCGCCCTGCCTGGCTTGGCTTGCCACCGCGGTTGCCGCCGCCGCTCTGGGCGCGGCCTCCGCCTCTGCCGCGACCTCTGCTTCCCGTGGGGGCGCCTCCCCCACTGCCAGAAGAGCCGTCGCGGCCGCGCTGCTGAAGCTGCGCGTCCCACTGCTCCCTGGTGAGCAGTAGTTCGCCGCCAGCACGGTTGTCGGCTTCGTCGCCGCGCTCCTCGACGACCTTCAGCCGTCCTACCAGCTCCTCGATCGTCATGGTGGAGAGATCCACCAAACTCTCGATGGACCAGGCCAGTTGCTTGTACTGCCTGGGGACGACACGGAGGAACTTGAGAATCACCATCTTGTTGTCGATGTGATCTCAGAGCGTTGCGAGCTCTTTGACGAGACCTTGCAGCCGCAAGGCGAAGTCATCGACTTGTTCACCGGCCTTGAACCGGATTTCCTCGTACTGGAGGCGCAAGGTCTGGGCCTTCGACTCCCGTACGCGCTCCACACCGATGCGCAGAGTCTTGATGGTCTCCCATGCTTCCTTGGCCGTCTCCTTGGCGCCAAGGGTGAGCACCATCTCCTCTGGGACGGAGCGCAAGATCGCTTCCATCGCCAGCCGGTCCTCCTCGTACTCGACATCGCCGGTTTCCACGGCTTTCCACATATGCCGCGCCTCCATGATGAATTTCATCATGACAGACCAACTGGGGTAGTTGGTCCGGGTGAGGAGAGGGAAGGAGGTACTGGACATGCCCACGTCTCGCACGGAGCGTGGCGCACCCAGCTCACCTCCCGGCCTGCCTCGCAGCGCGAGCGCGTCCGCCGCACGGGTGTCCTCAGCCGAGCTCTGCCCGGCGGTCTTGGAGCCGTCGCCGGCGACGCCTTCCTTCGGCATATGCTTCGGCATAACCTGAGGCTCTGATGCCAATTGTTGGCCCGAACTACTAGTGGTGTACTGATCTATATGAACGCTGGTGGATAGACCAAAGAACTACAGCTAGTGTAGTCTGCAAAACTCGCGCCCACACACACACACCGGAGTCGAGTACTAGAGGCTGATTGCCTTGTTTTGATTGGAATGGAATGCTTACAACCGGGTGGAGTAGTGCTCTTTATATAGCACTTACAAACCGACTATAGGGCTAAGATATTTCTACTAGCTGGCCACCTCATCTTCATACGCGTCCCATACTAGAAAATGTTAGCAAGTTACGTAGAGCTTTCTACAGCTAGCTATCTTACCTTAACTAGTAAGCAACGCAAGTGTTACCGATTTGCCGACCTGCCGATTTATTACCTTGCTAAGAAACAGCTACTGCGGCCGACATGCAGCCCACATGCAAGCATGGATGCAGCTGTGTAAATGCTGCTGCTGCCGTTGTATGAACCGGAAGACCAAGTTTGACTCAACATTTTACTCGTATGCAACTGTGTTTGCATCGTGTGATCCGTGAGTGATGCAGTAATAAAAAGGGGCCTATTAATACCATGAGCAGAAGCGAGGTGAAGGCCGGGCTCAGGTGCGCGAGCGATTCGACGGAATCCGGTGGCGGCGACGGCGAGGGAGGCGGATCTGAGGGAGTCAGACGAGTCGCCGGCCGCTCCCCGCTCGCGCGCATGACGTGGCCGTCCGGCCTCCAGAGCCCCGCATCGGGGACGGGGTGGCTTCGAGGGCGCGAGCTCGCTCGCCTCCGCCGCGCCAGAGCCGGATGGCCGCCGTGCCTTCTCGGTCCTGTGAGTCGCCGTGGCTAAGCCATCTGTGGCTAATGTGTCAGTGTGTGGGCCCACGTAGGCCCAAGGTACATAGGCAGGGCATCTTTTCAACACGACCCTGCTCTGGCGTCTGTTCGCGGACAGGGGATCAGTGCGTGAACACTGATGCCGAAAACCGCTGGCTGCATACATTTTAAACAACTGTTATAACATGATAAAATTTATGCAAACACGGCGGATTTTTATATAAACCGGATGATATTCATGCAAACACGATAGATTTTCATTACATTTAAAATATTTAGAACAAAATAAACCTGACCCTAAACCTATCTTATGGTGGCGCCGTCATCCACTTTCTTTGTATCCCGCATCGGCAACCACGTCCTTCATCTGCCGTCTCCATGAGCGACAACGAGGTTTAAGACCCGTGAAATGAAGGTGCGCTCTCCGGTGAGGAACAATAGAGCATGAGAGATGAACCGGCCTACTTGGGATACAATGCCCTGCCACCTTCAATGCCTTACTCATCCTTAGAGAAGCTCGCGACCTGTCTGTCCTCGATCCCAGTGGACGTGAGGTCGATGATGCTCGTGGACAGTTCGTCGCTGTCCACCTACCACGTGCGCCCTCAAAAGTGGACGGCACCGCGTAGGATGCTCAGCTGGCGGCCGCGTCTACGTCCGGCTGCGCCGGAACTTCGTTGCGAGCGGCGGACGCGGCCTTGTAGATCACACGCCGCCATGGCGGCCACGACCTCGTCGCTTGCGCGCTCGGCGTTGGCCCTCCGCATCCGGTGTTGTTCGAGGAGGAACATGTTGTACCTCCGATCCTTCTGCATTTGCCGGATGATACTTCTCCAACGTATCTATAATTATGAAGTATTCATGCCATGTTTGCAACAATTTTACATGTTTTTGGTATGATTTTATAAGAACTAATCCGGACTAACGCTGTTTTCAGCAGAACTACCGTGGTGTCATTTTTTGTGCAGAAATAAAGTTCTCGGAATGGGCTGAAAATTTACGGTGATTTTTTATGGACCAAAAGAGACCCCCGAAGCATTGGAGCTGGGCCAGGAAGTGACCGAGGAGGTCATAAACCTAGGGGGCGCGCCCACCCCCCTAGGGTGCGCCCCCTGGCTTGTGGGTCCCTCGGGTGCCCCGTTGACACGAGACCAACGCCAAAAATTCCTATAAATACCAAAAAAACCCGAAAAGAACCGGAGATCGGAAGTTCCGCCCTCTGTAGACACGAAAAAACAATCGGGAGCCCATTCCAGCACCCTGCCGGAGGGGGACACCTCACCGGAGGCCATCTTCATCATCCCGGTGGTCTCCATGACGAGGAGGGAGTAGTTCACCCTCGGGGCTGAGGGTATGTACCAGTAGCTATGTGTTTGATCTCTCTCTCTCTCTCTCTCTCTCTCTCTCTCTATCTCTCTCGTGTTCTTGCTTTGGCACGATCTTGATGTACCGCGAGCTTTATCAATATATTTGGATCTTATGGTGTTCTTCCCTTTCTACCTTGTGATGAATTGAGTCTTGCTCTTTGAGGTTTCGTTATGTTGGATTGAGTATTGGACTCGAGAACATTTGATGTATGCCTTGCGATGGGATATCTGTGGTGACAATGGGATGTTCTATTGATTCACTTGATGTATGTTTTGGCACTCAACTCGCGGATTAAAAACCCGAGGTGACATTGGGGTAATCTATGCATAGGGGTTGATGCACGTTTTCGTCCTATGTTCTCGGATAGAAACTTTAGACTGATTCTTTATTGCACGTTGAGGGATTGTTATATGATCCAATTATGCTATCATTGTTGAGAGACTTTGCACTAGTGAAAGTATGAACCCAAGGAATGTTTTCAAGCATTGCAATACCATTTTTGCTCACTTTTGTTACTGGTTACCTTGCTGTTTTTATATATTCAGATTACAAAAGGCCATACCTACTATCCATATTACACTTGTATCACCATCTCTTCGCCGAACTAGTGCACCTATACAATTTATCATTGTATGGGGTGTGTTGGGGACACAAGAGACTCTTTGTTATTTGGTTGCAGGGGTTGTTTGAGAGAGACCATCTTTCATCCTACGCCTCCCACGCATTGATAAACCTTAGGTCATCCACTTGAGGGAAAATTGCTATTGTCCTACAAAACTCTACGCTTGGAGGCCCAACACGAGTCTACAAGAAGAGATGTTGCATAGTAGACATCATCAGAACACCGATATAGGAGCCGGCACGGGCTCCTTATCCTATGCCACGACAGTGTCATAGTGCGTCTGCGACTTTTCCATGGTAAGGCCAACATGCACCCGCGCGGGTCCAGCGCCGTGTCGTTGTCGGAGCCCATGGGATCGTCATCGGAGACCTCGGGCAAGCTGATCGGCCGGCATGCGCTGCTCGATCTGCCTGACACGACAGGACTGCTAGGCGGCTGCAAGGGCGGCCACCTCGTGCTTCATCTCTGGCGACAGACTATCCCATGGAGCGTTCACGTTCACGGTCATGGCGGATGTGGAGCAAAGGGATGAGGATGTGTTGTGGTGTGAAGTTAGGCGGGTGTGGCCGCCTCTAAATAGCGGATTTCGGTGAGGCCAAGCGTTCGGGTGCGTCAATGTGCGGAGCTGGAGTTGCTTCCTGAAAGTGCAACTAATCCTCATGTGGTTTTGGTAATTCATAACAACATATAGAGCATCGAACTAATATACTTTCAAGTGAAATGTTTCAAAAAGTTCAATGATTGGCATGGCATGGACTAGAGATATGAACCCCTCAAAATGCTAAGGACAAATATTGGCAAAAGCTCAAGACTCTTCATTTCTATTTTAGTGATCCAAGATCACATTGAGTCCATAGGAAAGTCAATACTATTAAAAGGGGATGAGGTTTTGCTTAATGGTCTACTTGCTAAAAGTTCTTAGTGATATTGCTCCAAAGCCCTCAACCACTTTCTCATTTCCAAATATGTCCAAAACTCAAAGTCAAACTCGGCCCCACCGATTTGATCAATCCGACGCCACCGAGTTCATTTGACATAGCCACTGCCAGAAACCCTAACGATTCAGTCACACCGATACGGATCTCGGTCTCACCAAGATGGCCCTACAAACTCTCTGTTGCTTGTTGCAATTTTTTTGGTCTCACCGAAATGTGCAATCGGTCCCATCGAGTTTGCTTGACCAACTATCTGTTTTCTCGTTGCTGAAATCAGTCTCACCGAGTTCAAGCAATCGGTCTCACCGAGATGAGGTTTTTCCCTAGCCCTAGCACATCGGTCCCACCGAGTTGTTCCAGTCGATCCCACCGATATTCCTAAGGTTCACATTTTGAACTAAATCGGTCTCACCGAGTTCATCTATTCGGTCTGATCGAGTTGGGTAAAATGTGTGTAACGGTTGGATTTTGTGTGGAGGCTGTATATACCCCTCCATCCCCTTCTCCATATGAGAGAGATCCATCAGAACGTGCCTACACTTCCACTACTCATTTTCTGAGAGAGAACCACCTACTCATGCGTTGAGATCAAGACATTCCAATCCCACCACAAGAATCTTGATCTCTAGCCTTCCCCAAGTTGCTTTCCACTCAAATCATCTTTTCACCATAGCCAAATCTGTGAGAGAGAGTTGAGTGTTGGGAAGACTATCATTTGGGCAAGGAGTTCATCATCAACACACCATCTATTACCTTTTGGAGCGTGGTGTCTCCTAGATTGGTTAGGTGTCGCTTGGGAGCCTCCTACAAGATTGTGGAGAACCAAGAAGTTTGTAAGGGCAAGGAGATCGCCTACTTCATGAAGATCTACCCGAGTGAGGCAGATCCTTCGTGGGCGATGGCCATGGTGGGATAGACAAGGTCGCTTCTTCGTGGATCCTTCATGGGTAGAGTGATACGTCCATTTTGCATCATGCTTTCATATTGATATTTATTGCATTATAGGCTGTTATTACATGATATATCACAATAGTTATGCCTATTCTCTCTTATTTTACAAGGTTTACACGAAGAGGGAGAATGCCGGCAGCTGAGATTCTGGGCTACAAAAGGAGCAAATATTAGAGACCTATTCTGCACAGCTCCAAAAGTCCTGAAACTCCACGAAAGTCATTTTGGAATTAATATAAAATACTGGCAAAAGAATCAGCGTCAGGGGCCCACACCCTGCCCACGAGGGTGGGGGCGCCCCCCCTAGGGCGCGCCCCCTGCCTCGTGGGCCCCCTGACAGCCCTCCGGTGGCCATCTTCTGCTATATGAAGTCTTTTACCCTCGAAAAAATTATAAGCAAGCCTACGGGACGAGACTCCGCCGCCACGAGGCGGAACCTTGGCAGAACCAATCTAGGGCTCCGGCGGAGCTGTTCTGCTGGGGAAACTTCCCTCCGAGAGGGGGAAATCATCACCATCGTCATCACCAACGATCCTATCATTGGGAGGGGGTCAATCTCCATCATCTTCACCAGCACCATCTCCTCTCAAACCCTAGTTCATCTCTTGTATCCAATCTTTGTACCAAAACCTCAGATTGGTACCTGTGGGTTGCTAGTAGTGTTGATTACTCCTTGTAGTTGATGCTAGTTGGTTTATTTGGTGGAAGATCATATGTTCAGATCCTTAAAGAATATTAATACCCCTCTGATTATGAACATGAATATGCTTTGTGAGTAGTTACGTTTGTTCCTGAGGACATGGGGGAAGTCTTGCTATAAGTAGTCATGTGAATTTGGTATTCGTTCGATATTTTGATGAGATGTATGTTGTCTCTCCTCTAGTGGTGTTATGTGTACGTCGACTACATGACACTTCACCATTGTTTGGGCCTAGAGGAAGGCATTGGGAAGTAATAAGTAGATGATGGTTTGCTAGAGTGACAGAAGCTTAAACCCTAGTTTATGTGTTGCTTCGTAAGGGGCTGATCTGGATCCATATGTTTCATGTTGTGGTTAGGTTTACCTTAGTACTTCTTTTGCAGTTGCGGATGCTTGCAATAGGGGTTAATCATAAGTGGTATGCTTGTCCGAGAAAGGGCAGTACCCAAGCACCGGTCCACCCACATACCAAATTATCAAAGTAACGAACGCGA
Source organism: Aegilops sharonensis (assembly GCA_904067115.1). Taxonomy (NCBI): domain Eukaryota; kingdom Viridiplantae; phylum Streptophyta; class Magnoliopsida; order Poales; family Poaceae; genus Aegilops; species Aegilops sharonensis. The sequence goes on from CAJFDF010001157.1 coordinate 12,187, forward strand.
ATCATATGAGCGTGATGAAAACTAGCTTGACGATAATTCGCATGTGTCCTCGGGAGTGCTTTTCTCATATAAGAACTTGTCCAGGCTTGTCTTTTGCTACAAAAAGGATTGGGCCATCTTGCATCACCTTATTTACTTTCATTGCTTGTTACTCGTTACAAATTACCTTATTGCAAAACTATCTGTTACCGATAATTTCAGTGTTTGCAGAGAATACCTTACTGAAAACCGCTTGTCTTTTCCTTCTGCTCCTCGTTGGGTTCGACACTCTTACTTATCGAAAGGACTACAATAGATCCCCTACAGTTGTGGGTCATCAAGACTCTTTTCTGGCGCCATTGCCGGGGAGTGAAGCGCCTTTGGTAAGTGGAACTTGGTAAGGAAAAATTTATATAGTGTGCTGAAATTTACTGTCACTTGTTACTATGGAACATAATCCTTTGAGGGGCTTGTTCGGGGTATCTTCACCCCAACCAGTAGAGCAAAGAGTTGCTCCTCAACCTACTGAACCTACTGAAAATGTTTACTTTGAAATTCCTTCGGGTATGGTAGAGAAACTGCTAGCTAATCCTTTTACAGGAGATGGAACATTACATCCCGACTTGCACCTAATCTATGTGGATGAAGTTTGTGGATTATTTAAGCTTGCAGGTATGCCTAAGGGTGTTATCAAGAAGAAGGTCTTCCCTTTATGTTTGAAGGGAGAGGCATTGACATGGTTTAGGCTATGTGATGATATGGGATCATGGAACTACAACCGATTGAAATTGGAATTTCATCAGAAGTTTTATCCTATGCATCTTGTTCATCATGATCGTAATTATATATATAATTTCTGGCCTCGCGAAGGAGAAAGCATCACTCAAGCTTGGGGGAGGCTTAAGTCAATGTTATATTCATGCCCCAATCATGAGCTCTCAAGAGAAATGATTATTCAAAAAATTTATGCTTGGCTTTCTCTCAACAATCGCTCCATGCTCGATACTTCTTGTGTTGGGTCTTTTATGATGAAGACTATTGAATTCAAATGGGATTTATTGGAAAGAATTAAACGCAACTCTGAAGATTGGGATCTCAATGAAGGTAAGGAGTCAGGTATGACACCTAAGTTCAATTGTGTTAAATCTTTTATGGATACCGATGCTTTTCATGGATTTAGCACTAAATATGGACTTGACTCTGAGATAGTAGCTTCTTTCTGTGAATCATTTGCTACTCATGTTGATCTCCCTAAGGAGAAGTGGTTTAAATATAATCCTCCCGCTTAAGTAAAAGTAGTTGCACCTATTACATTTGAAGAAAATACTATCACTTATAATGATCCTATTGTTCCTTCCACTTATATTGAGAAACCACCTTTCCCTGTTAGGATAAAGGATCATGCTAAAGCTTCAACTATGGTTCGTAAGAGTAATACTAGAACATATACACCACCTGAGCAAATTAAAGTTGAACCTACTATTGTTGTGGTTAAAGATCTCTTGGCTGATAATATTGATGGGCATGTTATTTATTTCTGTGATGAAGCTGCTAGAATTGCTAGACCCGATGCTAAGAAACATAGACCTGTAGTAGGCATGCCGGTTATTTCTGTTAAAATAGGAGATCATTGTTATCATGTCTTATGTGATATGAGTGTTAGTGCCAGTGCAATACCTTATTCCTTATATGAAGAAATTATGCATGATATTGCACCTGCTGAGGTAGAAGAAATTGATGTTACAATTAAGCTTGCCAATAGGGATACTATTTCACCAATTTGGATTGTTAGAGATGTTGAAGTCTTGTGAGGGAAAGTTAAATATCCTGCTGATTTTCTTGTTCTTGGTTCCCCACAAGATGACTTTTGTCCCATTATATTTGGTAGACCCTTTTTGAGTAATGTTAATGCCAAGATAGACTGCAAAAAAGATATTGTTACAATTGGTTTGGATGATATGACTCATGAGTTTAATTTTGCTAAATTTCGTAGACAGCCCCATGATAAAGAATTGCCTAGTAAGGATGAAATTATTGGTCTTGCTTCTATTGCCATGCCGCCTAATGATCCTTTAGAACAATATTTGCTAGACCATGAAAATGATAAGTTCATGAATGAAAGAAGGGAAATAGATGAAGTATTCTTTAAACAGGAACCCATTTTGAAACACAACTTACCGGTTGAAATTCTAGGGGATCCTCCACCACCCAAGGGTGATCCCGTGTTCGAGCTTAAACCATTACCTGATACTCTTAAATATGCTTATCTTGATGAAAAGAAAATATATCCTGTTATTATTAGTGCTAACCTTTCAGAGCAGGAAGATGAGAGATTATTGAAAACTCTGAAGAAGCATCGTGCTGCTATTGGATATACTCTTGATGATCTTAAGGGCATTAGTCCCACGCTATGTGAACACAAAATAAATTTGGAGGAAGACGCCAAACCAATTATTGATCAACAATGACAGTTAAATCCTAAGATGAAGGAAGTGGTAAGAAAGGATATACTAAAGCTCCTAGAGGCAGGTATAATTTATCCCGTTGCTGATAGCCAGTGGGTTAGTCATGTTCATTGTGTCCCTAAGAAGGGAGGTATTACTGTCGTTCCTAATGATAAAGATGAATTGATCCCACAAAGAATTGTTATAGGTTATGGGATGGTAATTGATTTCTGCAAATTAAATAAAGCTACTAAAAAGGATCATTGCCCTTTACCTTTTATTGATAAAATGCTAGAAAGATTATCCAAACATACACATTTTTGCTTTCTAGATGGTTACTCTGGTTTCTCTCAAATACCTGTGTCAGCGGAGGATCAAGAAAAGACCACTTTTACTTGTCCTTTTGGTACTTTTGCTTATAGACGTATGCCTTTTGGTTTATGTAATGCACCTGCTACCTTTCAAAGATGCATGATGGCTATATTCTTTGACTTTTGTGAAAAGATTTGTGAAGTTTTCATGGATGATTTCTCCGTTTATGGATCTTCTTTTGATGATTGCTTGAGCAACCTTGATCGAGTTTTGCAGAGATGCGAAGACACTAGTCTTGTCTTGAATTGGGAGAAGTGCCAGTTTATGGTTAATGAAGGCATTGTCTTGGGGCACAAAATTTCTGAAAGAGGTATTGAAGTTGATAAAGCTAAAGTTGATGCCATTGAAAAGATGTCGTGTCCCAAGGACATTAAAGGTATAAGAAGTTTCCTTGGTCACGCCGGTTTTTATAGGAGGTTTATTAAGGACTTCCCTAAAATTTCTAGGTCGTTGACCAATTTATTACAAAAAGATATTGCTTTTGTCTTCGATGATGATTGTGTAGAAGCATTTGAAATACTTAAGAAAGCTTTGATGTTTGCACCTATTGTCCAGCCACCTGATTGGAATTTACCCTTTGAAATTATGTGTGATGTTAGCGATTATGCCGTAGGTGTTGTTCTAGGACAAAGAGTTGATAAGAAACTAAATGTTATTCAATATGCTAGTAAAACTCTAGACAGTGCCCAGAAAAATTATGCTACTACGGAAAAAGAATTTCTAGCGGTTGTATTTGCTTGTGATAAATTCAGACCTTATATCGTTGATTCTGAAGTGACTATTCATACTGATCATGCTGCTATTAAATATCTTATGGAAAAGAAAGAAGCTAAACCTAGACTTATTAGATGGGTTCTCTTGCTACAAGAATTTGATTTACATATTATTGATAGAAAGGGAGCTGAGAACCCCGTTGTAGACAACTTGTCTAGGTTAGAAAATGTTCTTGATGACCCACTACCTATTGATGATAGCTTTCCTGGTGAACAATTAGCTGCCATAAATGCTTCTCGTACTGCTCCATGGTATGCTGATTATGCTAGTTACATTGTTGCTAAATTCATACCACCTAGCTTTACATACCAGCAAAAGAAAAAGTTTTTCTATGATTTAAGACATTACTTCTGGGATGACCCACACCTTTATAAAGAAGGAGTAGATGGTGTTATTAGACATTGTGTACCTGAGCATGAACAGGAACACATCCTTTGCAAGTGTCACTCCGAGGCATATGGAGTACACCACGCTGGAGATAGAACTGCACATAAGGTATTGCAATCTGGTTTTTATTGGCCTACTCTCTTCAAGGACGCCCGTAAGTTTGTCTTGTCTTGTGATGAATGTCAAAGAATTGGTAATATTAGTAGACGTCAAGAAATTCCTATGAACTATTCTCTTGTTATTGAACCATTTGATGTTTGGGGCTTTGATTACATGGGACCATTTCCTTCCTCTAATGGGTATACACATATTTTAGTTGCTGTTGATTACGTTAATAAGTGGGTAGAAGCTATTCCAGCTAGTAGTGTTGATCATAACACCTCTATTAAGATCCTTAAAGAAGTTATTTTTCCGAGGTTTGGAGTCCCTAGATACTTAATGACTGATGGTGGTTCACATTTTATTCATGGTGCTTTTCGTAAAATGCTTGCTAAGTATGATGTTAATCATAGAATTTCATCTCCTTATCACCCATAGTCTAGTGGCCAAGTAGAGCTGAGTAACAGAGAGCTTAAATTAATTTTGCAAAAGACTGTTAATAGGTCTAGAAATAATTGGTCCAAGAAACTTGATGATGCATTATGGGCTTACATAACTGCATATAAAAATCCTATGGGTATGTCTCCATATAAAATCGTTTACGAACAAGCATGTCATTTACCTCTTGAACTAGAACATAAGGCATATTGGGCTATGAAAGAGCTCAATTATGATTTCAATCTTGGAGGTGAGAAGAGGTTATTTGACATTAGCTCACTTGATGAATGGAGAACCCAAGCTTATGAAAATGCCAAACTGTTTAAGGAAAAGGTTAAAAGATGGCATGACAAAAGGATACAAAAGTGTGAGTTTAATGTAGGTGACTATGTGTTGCTTTTCAACTCTCGTTTAAGATTTTTTGCAGGAAAACTTCTCTCTAAATGGGAAGTCCCTTACGTTATTGAGGAATTCTATCGTTTCGGTGCCATAAAAATTAACAACTTCGAAGGCACAAATCCGAAGGTGGTGAACGGTCAAAGAATCAAACATTATATCTCAGGTAATCCAATAAATGTTGAAACTAATGTTATTGAAAATGTAACCCCAGAGGAATACATAAGGGACACTTTCCAGAACATTCCATACTCCGAAAAGGAATAGGTACGTGGTACGGTAAGTAAACCGACTCCAAAATAGTTCTAACAACAATTTTTCTCCGTTTTGGAATATTTAAGAAAATAGGAAAATAAGAAGTAGTACGGGAAGGACAGGAGGCGTCCATGAGGGTGGAGGGCGCACCCTACCCCGCTGGGCGCGCCCCCTGCCTCGTGGGCACCTCGTGTGCTCTCCGGACTCTGTTTTCTTGCACGATACTTCTTTTGGTCGGTAAAAAATCATTATATAATCTCCCGAAGGTTTTGACCACCATATCACGCAAATATCCTCTGTCTTTGTTTCGAGCTGTTTTTCTGACAAATCTAGATCACCATGACGTCTTCAAGCGCTCCCAAGTACAAGTTCTTTGAGAAGGTCATCAACCCCTATCTCGCGGAGGTGCTGCGACACCCTCAAACTATTGAGATGCGTGAGGGGGTGCTGCACACATCCGCAATGTTGAGGGACCAAGTAGGACCGGAAGCGTGGAGAAAAAAATCGAAGCGATGGAGCAACAAGTTTTCAAGTGTCAAGGGATGGTGGAACGTGGACTCAACTCCAACCACATGATGATCGCGGAGTTCACCAACAACCACAAGCTGGACACCAAGAACATTGAGGAGACCATCTTCAAGCTTCATGAGAAAATCGAGCACCTCCAAGCCCAAATCTACGACCTGCAAAACCAAAACTGTGAGTATGAATATAGATTCAAGAGGATGAGTTTGGCTGCAGATTTGAGGATCCCGGAGACTCGATCATCTTTCTATGATGGGGAGCCTACGCCTTGGAAGATGGATGACAAGCCTACATCATCAAGAACTCCACCCTCTTCACCAGCAAAGGAGACATAATCACATGGTTATGGGCACTCCCCTTGGCAACTGCCTAGCTTGGGGGAGGTGCCCCGGTATTGTATCACCATCACACTCCTATCTTTACCATTTTACTTAGTTCAATCCTTTTAGTAATATCTCGATCTAGTAGAATAAAGTTTTGGTATGATTTAGTTTTGAGTTTTTCCTTATGATCCCTCTATGTAACCGAGTCCGTGAGCTATATATAATAAAGATTAGTGTTGAGTCAAGGGCTTTGCTGTTTTGCTATGATCTTGAGGGAATAAAAAGAAAAAGAAATAATAAAAAGAAATAAGGATATCATATTGATCTTATGGAGAGTAATGACTTCACATATAAAGAGTATGGTGAATAAAAGTTGTTGAGAGTTGGAAAACATAGTTTTGGTCATCGTTGCAATTAATAGGAAGTAATAAAGAAAGAGAGGTTCTCACATACAAATATACTATCTTGGACATCTTTTATGATTGTGAGCACTCTTTAAAATATGACATGCTAAAGAGTTGACGTTGGACAAGGAAGACAACGTAATGGGTTATGTTTTCTTATATCTGTGATAAAGTATATTGTCATGGATCATCCAACATGTTGAGCTTGCGTTTCCCTCTCATGCTAGCAAATTCTTTGCACCAAGTAGAAATTACTTGTGCTTCCGAAATACCCTTAAACCAGTTTTGCCATGAGAGTCCACCATATCTACCTATGGATTGAGTAAGATCCTTCAAGTAAGTTGTCATGTTGTATGCAATAAAAATTGCTCTCTAAATATGTATGACTTATTAGTGTGGAGAAAATAAGCTTTATACGATCTTGTGATATGGAAGTAATAAAAGCGATATACTGCATAATAAAGTCTCTATCACAAGTGGCAATATAAAGTGACGTTCTTTTGCATTAAGATTTCGTGCATCCAACCATAAAAGCACATGACAACCTCTGCTTCCCTTTATGAAGGGCCTATCATTTATTTTTTTGTCTTATACATTATGCAAGAGTCATGGTGATCTTCACCTCTCCTCTTTATATTTTATCCTTTGGCAAGAACCTTGTGTTGGAAAGATCCTGATATATATGGATGTAAGTTAGCATGAACTATTATTGTTGACATTACCCTTGAGGTAAAGGTTGGGAGGCAACACTATAAGCCCCTATATTTCTCTGTGTCCGACTAAAACTCCATACCCATAAGTATTGCGTGAGTGTTAGCAATTGTGAAAGACTAAATGATAGTTGAGTATGTGGACTTGCTGAAAAGCTCTTATATTGACTCTTTCCGATGTTATGATAAACTGCAATTGCTTCAATGACCAAGATTATAGTTGTTAGTTTTCAATGAAGTTTTTGAGTCATACTTGACATTGTGAATAGATTGTTACTTTAACATAAGTAACCATATGACAAATATATGTTATTGTTACAAGAATGATCATGATGCCTTCATGTACGTATTTTATTTTATCGACACCTCTATCTCTAAACATGTGGACATATTTTTTGATATCGACTTCCGCTTGAGGACAAGCGAGGTCTAAGCTTGGGGGAGTTGATACGTCCATTTTGCATCATGCTTTCATAATGATATTTATTGCATTATGGGCTGTTATTACATGATATTTCACAATACTTATGCCTATTCTCTCTTATTTTACAAGGTTTACATGAAGAGGGAGAATGCCGGCAGCTGGGATTCTGGGCTGGAAAAGGAGCAAATATTAGAGACCTATTCTGCACAGCTCCAAAAGTCCTGAAACTCCACGAAAGTAATTTTTGGAATTAATAGAAAATACTAGCAAAAGAATCAGCGTCAGGGGGCCCACACCCTGCCCACGAGGGTGGGGGCGCCCCCCCTAGGGCGCGCCCCCCTACCTCGTGGGCCCCCTGATAGCCCTCCGGTGGCCATCTTCTGCTATATGAAGTCTTTTACCCTCGAAAAAATTATAAGCAAGCCTACGGGACGAGACTCCGCCGCCACGAGGCGGAACCTTGGCGGAACCAATCTAGGGCTCCGACGGAGCTGTTCTGCCCGGGAAACTTCGCTCCGGGAGGGGGAAATCATCACCATCGTCATCACCAACGATCCTATCATCGGGAGGGGGTCAATATCCATCAACATCTTCACTAGCACCATCTCCTCTCAAACCCTAGTTCATCTCTTGTATCCAATCTTCGTACCAAAACCATAGATTGGTACCTGTGGGTTGCTAGTAGTGTTGATTACTCCTTGTAGTTGATGCTAGTTGGTTTATCTGGTGGAAGATCATATGTTCAGATCCTTAAAGCATATTAATACCCCTCTGATTATGAACATGAATATGCTTTGTGAGTAGTTACGTTCGTTCCTGAGGACAAGGGGGAAGTCTTGCTATAAGTAGTCATGTGAATTTGGTATTCGTTCGATATTTTGATGAGATGTATGTTGTTTCTCCTCAAGTGGTGTTATGTGAACATAGACTACATGACACTTCACCATTGTTTGGGCCTAGAGGAAGGCATTGGGAAGTAATAAGTAGATGATGGGTTGCTAGAGTGACAGAAGCTTAAACCCTAGTTTATGCGTTGCTTCGTAAGGGGCTGATCTGGATCCATATGTTTCATGCTGTGGTTAGGTTTACCTTAATACTTCTTTTGCAGTTGCGGATGCTTGCAATAGGGCTTAATCATAAGTGTCCGAGAAAGGGCAGTACCCAAGCACCGGTCCACCCACATACCAAATTATCAAAGTAACGAACGCGAATCATATGAGCGTGATGAAAACTAACTTGACGATAATTCCTATGTGTCCTCGGGAGCGCTTTTCTCATAAAAGAACTTGTCCAGGCTTGTCCTTTGCTACAAAAAGGATTGGGCCATCTTGCTGCACCTTATTTACTTTCATTGCTTGTTACTCATTACAAATTACCTTATAACAAACTATCTGTTACCGATAATTTCAGTGCTTGCAGAGAATACCATACTGAAAACCGCTTGTCATTTCCTTCTGCTCCTTGTTGGGTTCGACACTCTTTCTTATCGAAGGGACTACGATAGATCCCCTACACTTGTGGGTCATCATGGATCCCTTCGTGGACTCGCGCAACCATTACCCTTCGTGGGTTGAAGTCTCCATCAACATGGACGTATGATAGCACCACCTATCGGAACCACGCCAAAAATCTCCGTGTCTACATTGCGTTTGCTTTCTCCAAACCCTTCCCTTTACCTTCATATGCAATGTTTTACTTTCCGCCTCTACACTCTTAGAATTGCATGTGTAGGTTGATTTCTCGACCTGTACTAGTTGCTAAAATCTGGCAACACTTAAAATTAGGAAAATGTTAGATTTTTATTTGGTCAAGTAGTCTAATCATCCCCCTCTAGACTTACTTTCGATCCTACACTTCCTTGGCCGACGAGCCTGCTTAATGGTGGCATAAAGACGGACGAGCATTAAATGGGCGTGGTAGATATCAGTCACGCCCCGAATAGCAAACATTGCTCTAGCACTGAATGCGGACAACGGAGATGGAGCGCAGGCGGCTCCCTCGGTCGGCATGATACTTCAATGCTGGCACTAGTGAGAGGTCGGTATACTCCAGACCAGTGACATTGCGGAGCGAATGCTTGATACGTCTCCAATGTATCTATAACTTGTGAAGTATTCGTGCTATTATATTATCCATTTTAGATGTTTTATATGCATTTATATGCTATTTTATATGATTTTTGGGACTAACCTATTAACCTAGAGCCCAGTGCCAGTTTCTGTTTTTTTCCTTGTTTTTGAGTTTTACAGAAAAGGAATACCAAATGGAGTCCAATTGACGTGCCAATTTTTGATGATTTTTTATGGACCAAAAGAAGCCCCTGGAGTAAAAGAGCCGCGCCCACCCTGATACGTCTCCAACGTATCTATAATTTTTGATTGCTCCATGCTACTTTATCTACTGTTTTAGGCAATATTGGGCTTTATTATCCACTTTTATATTATTTTTGGGACTAACCTATTAACCGGAGGCCCAGCCCAGATTTGCTGTTTTATGCCTATTTCAGTGTTTCGAGGAAAAGGAATATCAGATGGAGTCAAAACGGAACGAAATCAACTGGAGAAGTTATTTTTGGAAGGAAAGCAACCCAGGGAACTTGGAGTGCACGTTAGGGGAGATACGGGCAGCCCACGAGGGTGGGGGGCGCCCCCTGGGCGCGCCCCCCTGCCTCGTGGGTTCCGTAGCTCCTCCGACGTACCCCCGCACCCATATATACTCTTGTATCATAAAACTTCCAGAACAGAACCTAGATCGAGAGTTTCGCCGCCGTAAGCCTCTAGAGCCACGAAAGACCAATCGGGACCCTGTTCCGGCACCCTGCCGGAGGGGGATCCCATCACCGGCGGCCATCTTCATCATCCCGGCGCTATCCATGACGAGAAAGGAGTAGTTCACCCTCGGGACTGAGGGTATGTACCACTAGCTATGTGTTTGATCTCTCTCTCCCGTGTTCTCTCTCGTGTTCCCTCTATGGCACGATCTTGATGTATCCCGAGCTTTGCTATTGTAGTTGGATCTTATGATGTTTCTCCCCCTCTACTCTCTTGTGATGAATAGAGTTTCCCCTTTGAATTTATCTTATCGGATTGAGTCTTTATGAGAACACTTGATGTATGTCTTGCCGTGATTATCTGTGGTGACAATGGGATATCATGTGCCACTTGATGTATGTTTTGGTGATCAACTTGCGGGTTTCGTGACATTGGGAACCTATGCATAGGGGTTGGCACACGTTCTTGACTCTCCGGTAGTAGCTTTGGGGCACTCTTTGAAGTACTTTTATGTTGGTTGGATGAATCTGAGATTGTGTGATGCATATCGTATAATCATGCCCACGGATACTTGAGGTGACAATGGAGTATCTAGGTGACATTAGGGTTTGGTTTGATTTGTGTCTTAAGGTGTTATGCTAGTACGAACTCTTTTATAGATCGA
>CAJFDF010001158.1:11582-45283 GCA_904067115.1 Aegilops sharonensis
CGGACACGTAAAGGCACCCCGGGGATCGTCAATCTTGGAAATCACTCCCGGACCCCAAAACTGTGAGTAATAGTCCAAGAAACAGGACAGAATCGGCCAAAACCGCGAGTGTTGATGACCGACATGTAAGTGCACCCCGGGGTTCGTTAATCATTGATATCACTGCGGCAACCCAAAACAGTGAGTAATACTCCACGAAACGGGCCAGAATCGGCCAAAACTGTGAGTGTTGATGCCCGACACGTAAACACACTCCGGGGTTCTTTAATTGTGGAAATCACTCCAGGACCCCAAAACAGTGAGTAATAGTCCAAGAAACGGGCTAGAATTGGCCAAAACTGCGAGTGTTGATGACCGACACATAAGCGCGCCCCGGGGTTCGTTAATCGTGGAAATCACTCCGGCAGCCCAAAACAGTGAGTAATAGTCCATGAAATGGGCCAGAATTGGCCAAAACTGTGAGTGTTGATGACCGACATGTAAGCGCACCCCGAGGTTTGTTAATCGTGGTAATCACTCCGGGAGCCCAAAACAGTGAGTAATAGTCCACGAAACAGGCCAGAATCGGCCAAAACCGCAAGTGTTGATGACCAACACGTAAGCGCACCCCAGGGTTCGTTAATCGTGGAAATCACTTCGGGACCCCAAAACAGTGAGTAATAGTCCACGAAACGGGCTAGAATCGGCCAAAACTGTGAGTGTTGATGACCTACACGTAAACACACCCCTGGGTTTGTTGATCGTGGAAATCACTCCGAGACCCCAAAATAGTGAGTAATAGTTCACGAAACAGGCCAGAATCGGTTAAAACATTGAGTGTTGATGAGACACGTAAGCGCACCTCGGCGTTCAATAACTATGGAAATCGCTTCGGGGCGCCAAAACGGGCCAGAATCGGCCAAAACCGCAAGTGTTGATGACCGACACGTAAGCGCACCCCAGGGTTCGTTAATCGTGGAAATCACTTCGGGACCCCAAAACAGGGAGTAATAGTCCACGAAACGGGCTAGAATCGGCCAAAACTGTGAGTGTTGATGACCTACACGTAAACACACCCCTGGGTTTGTTGATCGTGGAAATCACTCCGAGACCCCAAAATAGTGAGTAATAGTTCATGAAACGGGCCAGATCGGTTAAAACTTTGAGTGTTGATGAGACACGTAAGCGCACCTTGGCGTTCAATAACTATGGAAATCGCTTCGGGGCCCCAAAACGGGCCAGAATTGGCCAAATCTGTGAGTGTTGACGACTGACACGTAAACGCACCCCTGGGATCGCTTTGGGACCCTAAAACGGTGACTAATAGTGCATGAAACGGACCAGAATCGGCCAAAACTGTGAGTGTTGATGACCTACACGTAAACACACCCCTGGGTTTGTTGATCGTGGAAATCACTCCGAGACCCCAAAATAGTGAGTAATAGTTCATGAAACGGGCCAGATCGGTTAAAACTTTGAGTGTTGATGAGACACGTAAGCGCACCTTGGCGTTCAATAACTATGGAAATCGCTTCGGGGCCCCAAAACGGGCCAGAATTGGCCAAATCTGTGAGTGTTGACGACTGACACGTAAACGCACCCCTGGGATCGCTTTGGGACCCTAAAACGGTGACTAATAGTGCATGAAACGGACCAGAATCGGCCAAAATTGTGAGTGTTGATGACGAACACGTAAACGCAACTTGGCGTTCAACAACTATGGAAATCGCTTCGGGACCGTAAACGGTGAGTAATAGTCCACGAAATGGGCCAGAATTGGCCAAAACTGTGAGTGTTGATAACCGACACGTAAGCGTACCCCGGAGTTCGTTTATCGCGGTAATTACTCTGGGAGCCAAAAACAGTGAGTAATAGTCCATGAAACGGTCCAGAATCGGCCAAAACCGCGAGTGTTGATGACCCACACGTAAACACACCTTCGGGTTCGAGAACTATTGAAATCGCTTCGGAACCCCTAAACGGTGAGTAATAGTCCACGAAACGGGTCAGAATTGGCCAAAACTGTGATTGTTGACGACGGACACGTAAAGGCACCCTGGGGATCGTCAATCTTGGAAATCACTCCCGGACCCCAAAACTGTGAGTAATAGTCCAAGAAACAGGACAGAATCGGCCAAAACCGCGAGTGCTGATGACCGACATGTAAGTGCACCCCGGGGTTCGTTAATCATGGATATCACTGCGGCAGCCCAAAACAGTGAGTAATAGTCCATGAAACGGGCCAGAATAGGCCAAAACTGTGAGTGTTGATGCCCGACACGTAAACGCACTCCGGGGTTCTTTAATTGTGGAAATCACTCCGCGACCCCAAAACAGTGAGTAATAGTCCAAGAAACGGGCTATAATCGGCCAAAACCGCGAGTGTTGATGACCGACACGTAAGCGCGCCCCGGGGTTCGTTAATCATGGAATTCACTCCGGCAGCCCAAAACAGTGAGTAATTTGGCCAAAACTGTGAGTGTTGATGACCGACATGTAAGCGCACCCCGGGGTTTGTTAATCGTGGTAATCACTCCGGGAGCCCAAAACAGTGAGTAATAGTCCATGAAACAGGCCAGAATCGGCCAAAACCGCAAGTGTTGATGACCGACACGTAAGCGCACCCCAGGGCTCGTNCGGGAGCCCAAAACAGTGAGTAATAGTCCATGAAACAGGCCAGAATCGGCCAAAACCGCAAGTGTTGATGACCGACACGTAAGCGCACCCCAGGGCTCGTTAATGGTGGAAATCACTTCGGGACCCCAAAACAGTGAGTAATAGTCCACAAAACGGGCCAGAATCGGCCAAAACTGTGAGTGTTGATGACCTACACGTAAACACACCCCTGGGTTTGTTGATCGTGGAAATCACTCCGAGACCCCAAAATAGTGAGTAATAGTTCATGAAACGGGCCAGATCGGTTAAAACTTTGAGTGTTGATGAGACACGTAAGCGCACCTTGGCGTTCAATAACTATGGAAATCGCTTCGGGACACCAAAACGGGCCAGAATAGGCCAAAACAGTGAGTGTTGACAACTGACACGTAAACGCACCCCTGGGATCGCTTTGGGACCCTAAAACGGTGAGTATTAGTGCACGAAACGGACCAGAATCGGCCTAAATTGTGTGCTGATGACCAACACGTAAACACAACTTGGCGTTCAACAACTATGGAAATCGCTTCGGGACTGTAAACGGTGAGTAATAGTCCACGAAATGGGCCAGAATTGGCCAAAACTGTGGGTGTTGATAACCGACACGTAAGCGCACCCCGGGGTTCGTTAATCGTGGTAATTACTCTGGGAGCCGAAAACAGTGAGGGATAGTCCACGAAATGGTCCAGAATCAGCCAAAACCGCGAGTGTTGATGACCGACACGTAAACACACCTTGGGGTTCGACAACTATGGAAATCGCTTCGGAACCCCTAAACGGTGAGTAATAGTCCACGAAACGGGTCAGAATTTGCCAAAACTGTGATTGTTGACGACAGACACGTAAAGGCACCCCGGGGATCGTCAATCTTGGAAATCACTCTCGGACCCCAAAACTGTGAGTAATTGTCAAAGAAACAGGACAGAATCGGCCAAAAACGCTCGTGTTGATGACCGACATGTATGTGCACCCCGGGGTTCGTTAATCATGTATATCACTCCGGCAGCCCAAAAAATTGAGTAATAGTCCACGAAACGGGCCAGAATCGGTCAAAACGTTGAGTGTTGATGCCCGACACGTAAGCGCGCCCCGGGGTTCGTTAATCGTGGAAATCACTCCGGCAGCCCAAAACAATGAGTAATTTGGCCAAAACTATGAGTGTTGATGACCGACATGTAAGTGCACCCCGGGGTTCGTTAATCATTGATATCACTGCGGCAACCCAAAACAGTGAGTAATAGTCCACGAAACGGGCCAGAATCGGCCAAAACTGTGAGTGTTGATGCCCGACACGTAAACACACTCCGGGCTTCTTTAATTGTGGAAATCACTCCAGGACCCCAAAACAGTGAGTAATAGTCCAAGAAACGGGCTAGAATTGGCCAAAACCGCGAGTGTTGATGACCGACACGTAAGCGCGCCCCGGGGTTCGTTAATCGTGGAAATCACTCCGGCAGCCCAAAACAGTGAGTAATAGTCCAGGAAATGGGCCAGAATTGGCCAAAACTGTGAGTGTTGATGACCGACATGTAAGCGCACCCCGGGGTTTGTTAATCGTGGTAATCACTCCGGGAGCCCAAAACAGTGAGTAATAGTCCACGAAACAGGCCAGAATCGGCCAAAACCGCAAGTGTTGATGACCAACACGTAAGCGCACCCCAGGGTTCGTTAATCGTGGAAATCACTTCGGGACCCCAAAACAGTGAGTAATAGTCCACGAACCGGGCTAGAATCGGCCAAAACTGTGAGTGTTGATGACCGACATGTAAGCGCACCCCGAGGTTTGTTAATCGTGGTAATCACTCCGGGAGCCCAAAACAGTGAGTAATAGTCCATGAAATGGGCCAGAATTGGCCAAAACTGTGAGTGTTGATGACCGACACGTAAGCGCACCCCGGGGTTTGTTAATCGTGGAAATCACTCCGGCAACCCAAAACAGTGAGTAATAGTCCACGAACCGGGCTAGAATCGGCCAAAACTGTGAGTGTTGATGACCGACATGTAAGCGCACCCCGAGGTTTGTTAATCGTGGTAATCACTCCGGGAGCCCAAAACAGTGAGTAATAGTCCATGAAATGGGCCAGAATTGGCCAAAACTGTGAGTGTTGATGACCGACACGTAAGCGCACCCCGGGGTTTGTTAATCGTGGAAATCACTCCGGCAACCCAAAACAGTGAGTAATAGTCCACGAACCGGGCTAGAATCGGCCAAAACTGTGAGTGTTGATGACCGACATGTAAGCGCACCCCGAGGTTTGTTAATCGTGGTAATCACTCCGGGAGCCCAAAACAGTGAGTAATAGTCCATGAAATGGGCCAGAATTGGCCAAAACTGTGAGTGTTGATGACCGACACGTAAGCGCACCCCGGGGTTTGTTAATCGTGGAAATCACTCCGGCAACCCAAAACAGTGAGTAATAGTCCACGAACCGGGCTAGAATCGGCCAAAACTGTGAGTGTTGATGACCGACATGTAAGCGCACCCCGAGGTTTGTTAATCGTGGTAATCACTCCGGGAGCCCAAAACAGTGAGTAATAGTCCATGAAATGGGCCAGAATTGGCCAAAACTGTGAGTGTTGATGACCGACACGTAAGCGCACCCCGGGGTTTGTTAATCGTGGAAATCACTCCGGCAACCCAAAACAGTGAGTAATAGTCCACGAACCGGGCTAGAATCGGCCAAAACTGTGAGTGTTGATGACCGACATGTAAGCGCACCCCGAGGTTTGTTAATCGTGGTAATCACTCCGGGAGCCCAAAACAGTGAGTAATAGTCCATGAAATGGGCCAGAATTGGCCAAAACTGTGAGTGTTGATGACCGACACGTAAGCGCACCCCGGGGTTTGTTAATCGTGGAAATCACTCCGGCAACCCAAAACAGTGAGTAATAGTCCACGAACCGGGCTAGAATCGGCCAAAACTGTGAGTGTTGATGACCGACATGTAAGCGCACCCCGAGGTTTGTTAATCGTGGTAATCACTCCGGGAGCCCAAAACAGTGAGTAATAGTCCATGAAATGGGCCAGAATTGGCCAAAACTGTGAGTGTTGATGACCGACACGTAAGCGCACCCCGGGGTTTGTTAATCGTGGAAATCACTCCGGCAACCCAAAACAGTGAGTAATAGTCCACGAACCGGGCTAGAATCGGCCAAAACTGTGAGTGTTGATGACCGACATGTAAGCGCACCCCGAGGTTTGTTAATCGTGGTAATCACTCCGGGAGCCCAAAACAGTGAGTAATAGTCCATGAAATGGGCCAGAATTGGCCAAAACTGTGAGTGTTGATGACCGACACGTAAGCGCACCCCGGGGTTTGTTAATCGTGGAAATCACTCCGGCAACCCAAAACAGTGAGTAATAGTCCACGAACCGGGCTAGAATCGGCCAAAACTGTGAGTGTTGATGACCGACATGTAAGCGCACCCCGAGGTTTGTTAATCGTGGTAATCACTCCGGGAGCCCAAAACAGTGAGTAATAGTCCATGAAATGGGCCAGAATTGGCCAAAACTGTGAGTGTTGATGACCGACACGTAAGCGCACCCCGGGGTTTGTTAATCGTGGAAATCACTCCGGCAACCCAAAACAGTGAGTAATAGTCCACGAACCGGGCTAGAATCGGCCAAAACTGTGAGTGTTGATGACCGACATGTAAGCGCACCCCGAGGTTTGTTAATCGTGGTAATCACTCCGGGAGCCCAAAACAGTGAGTAATAGTCCATGAAATGGGCCAGAATTGGCCAAAACTGTGAGTGTTGATGACCGACACGTAAGCGCACCCCGGGGTTTGTTAATCGTGGAAATCACTCCGGCAACCCAAAACAGTGAGTAATAGTCCACGAACCGGGCTAGAATCGGCCAAAACTGTGAGTGTTGATGACCGACATGTAAGCGCACCCCGAGGTTTGTTAATCGTGGTAATCACTCCGGGAGCCCAAAACAGTGAGTAATAGTCCATGAAATGGGCCAGAATTGGCCAAAACTGTGAGTGTTGATGACCGACATGTAAGCGCACCCCGGGGTTTGTTAATCGTGGTAATCACTCCGGGAGCCCAAAACAGTGAGTAATAGTCCACGAAACAGGCCAGAATCGGCCAAAACCGCAAGTGTTGATGACCAACACGTAAGCGCACCCCAGGGTTCGTTAATCGTGGAAATCACTTCGGGACCCCAAAACAGTGAGTAATAGTCCACGAACCGGGCTAGAATCGGCCAAAACTGTGAGTGTTGATGACCTACACGTAAACACACCCCTGGGTTTATTGATCGTGGAAATCACTCCGAGACCCCAAAATAGTGAGTAATAGTTCACGAAACAGGCCAGAATCGGTTAAAACATTGAGTGTTGATGAGACACGTAAGCGCACCTTGGCGTTCAATAACTATGGAAATCGCTTCGGGGCCCCAAAACGGGCCAGAATCGGCCAAAACCGCAAGTGTTGATGACCGACACGTAAGCGCACCCCAGGGTTCGTTAATCGTGGAAATCACTTCGGGACCCCAAAACAGTGAGTAATAGTCCACGAAACGGGCTAGAATCGGCCAAAACTGTGAGTGTTGATGACCTACACGTAAACACACCCCTGGGTTTGTTGATCGTGGAAATCACTCCGAGACCCTAAAATAGTGAGTAATAGTTCATGAAACGGGCCAGATCGGTTAAAACTTTGAGTGTTGATGAGACACGTAAGCGCACCTTGGCGTTCAATAACTATGGAAATCGCTTCGGGGCCCCAAAACGGGCCAGAATTGGCCAAATCTGTGAGTGTTGACGACTGACACGTAAACGCACCCCTGGGATCCCTTTGGGACCCTAAAACGGTGACTAATAGTGCATGAAACGGACCAGAATCGGCCAAAATTGTGAGTGTTGATGACGAACACGTAAACGCAACTTGGCGTTCAACAACTATGGAAATCGCTTCGGAACCGTAAACGGTGAGTAATAGTCCACGAAATGGGCCAGAATTGGCCAAAACTGTGAGTGTTGATAACCGACACGTAAGCGTACCCCGGGGTTCGTTTATCGCGGTAATTACTCTGGGAGCCAAAAACAGTGAGTAATAGTCCATGAAACGGTCCAGAATCGGCCAAAACCGCGAGTGTTGATGACCCACACGTAAACACACCTTCGGGTTCGAGAACTATTGAAATCGCTTCGGAACCCCTAAACGGTGAGTAATAGTCCACGAAACGGGTCAGAATTGGCCAAAACTGTGATTGTTGACGACAGACACGTAAAGGCACCCCGGGGATCGTCAATCTTGGAAATCACTCCCGGACCCCAAAACTGTGAGTAATAGTCCAAGAAACAGGACAGAATCGGCCAAAACCGCGAGTGTTGA
Organism: Aegilops sharonensis; assembly: GCA_904067115.1. Classification (NCBI taxonomy): domain Eukaryota; kingdom Viridiplantae; phylum Streptophyta; class Magnoliopsida; order Poales; family Poaceae; genus Aegilops; species Aegilops sharonensis. Next base: position 19,564 of record CAJFDF010001158.1, read on the forward strand.
TGACCGACATGTAAGTGCACCCCGGGGTTCGTTAATCATGGATATCACTGCGGCAGCCCAAAACAGTGAGTAATAGTCCATGAAACGGGCCAGAATAGGCCAAAACTGTGAGTGTTGATGCCCGACACGTAAACGCACTCCGGGGTTCTTTAATTGTGGAAATCACTCCGGGACCCCAAAACAGTGAGTAATAGTCCAAGAAACGGGCTAGAATCGGCCAAAACCGCGAGTGTTGATGACCGACACGTAAGCGCGCCCCGGGGTTCGTTAATCATGGAATTCACTCCGGCAGCCCAAAACAGTGAGTAATTTGGCCAAAACTGTGAGTGTTGATGACCGACATGTAAGCGCACCCCGGGGTTTGTTAATCGTGGTAATCACTCCGGGAGCCCAAAACAGTGAGTAATAGTCCATGAAACAGGCCAGAATCCGCCAAAACCGCAAGTGTTGATGACCGACACGTAAGCGCAACCCAGGGCTCGTTAATGGTGGAAATCACTTCGGGACCCCAAAACAGTGAGTAATAGTCCATGAAATAGGCCAGAATTGGCCAAAACTGTGAGTGTTGATGACCTACACGTAAACACACCCCTGGGTTTGTTGATCGTGGAAATCACTCCGAGACCCCAAAATAGTGAGTAATAGTTCATGAAACGGGCCAGATAGTTTAAAACTTTGAGTGTTGATGAGACACGTAAGCGCACCTTGGCGTTCAATAACTATGGAAATCGCTTCGGGACACCAAAATGGGCCAGAATAGGCCAAAACAGTGAGTGTTGACAACTGACACGTAAACGCACCCCTGGGATCGCTTTGGGACCCTAAAACGGTGAGTAATAGTGCACGAAACGGACCAGAATCGGCCTAAATTGTGTGCTGATGACCAACACGTAAACGCAACTTGGCGTTCAACAACAATGGAAATCGCTTCGGGACCGTAAACAGTGAGTAATAGTCCACGAAATGGGCCAGAATTGGCCAAAACTGTGAGTGTTGATAACCGACACGTAAGCGTACCCCGGGGTTCGTTTATCGCGGTAATTACTCTGGGAACCAAAAACAGTGAGTAATAGTCCATGAAACGGTCCAGAATCGGCCAAAACCGCGAGTGTTGATGACCCACACGTAAACACACCTTCGGGTTCGAGAACTATTGAAATCGCTTCGGAACCCCTAAACGGTGAGTAATAGTCCACGAAACGGGTCAGAATTGGCCAAAACTGTGATTGTTGACGACGGACACGTAAAGGCACCCCGGGGATCGTCAATCTTGGAAATCACTCCCGGACCCCAAAACTGTGAGTAATAGTCCAAGAAACAGCACAGAATCGGCCAAAACAGCGAGTGTTGATGACCGACATGTAAGTGCACCCCGGGGTTCGTTAATCATGGATATCACTGCGGCAGCCCAAAACAGTGAGTAATAGTCCATGAAACGGGCCAGAATAGGCCAAAACTGTGAGTGTTGATGCCCGACACGTAAACGCACTCCGGGGTTCTTTAATTGTGGAAATCACTCCGGGACCCCAAAACAGTGAGTAATAGTCCAAGAAACGGGCTAGAATCGGCCAAAACCGCGAGTGTTGATGACCGACACGTAAGCGCGCCCCGGGGTTCGTCAATCATGGATATCACTGCGGCAGCCCAAAACAGTGAGTAATAGTCCATGAAATGGGCCAGAATTGGCCAAAACTGTGAGTGTTGATAACCGACACGTAAGCGTACCCCGGGGTTCGTTTATCGCGGTAATTACTCTGGGAACCAAAAACAGTGAGTAATAGTCCATGAAACGGGCCAGAATAGGCCAAAACTGTGAGTGTTGATGCCCGACACGTAAACGCACTCCGGGGTTCTTTAATTGTGGAAATCACTCCGGGACCCCAAAACAGTGAGGAATAGTCCAAGAAACGGGCTAGAATCGGCCAAAACTGCGAGTGTTGATGACCGACACGTAAGCGCGCCCCGGGGTTCGTCAATCATGGATATCACTGCGGCAGCCCAAAACAGTGAGTAATAGTCCATGAAATGGGCCAGAATTGGCCAAAACTGTGAGTGTTGATAACCGACACGTAAGCGTACCCCGGGGTTCGTTTATCGCGGTAATTACTCTGGGAACCAAAAACAGTGAGTAATAGTCCATGAAACGGGCCAGAATAGGCCAAAACTGTGAGTGTTGATGCCCGACACGTAAACGCACTCCGGGGTTCTTTAATTGTGGAAATCACTCCGGGACCCCAAAACAGTGAGGAATAGTCCAAGAAACGGGCTAGAATCGGCCAAAACTGCGAGTGTTGATGACCGACACGTAAGCGCGCCCCGGGGTTCGTCAATCATGGATATCACTGCGGCAGCCCAAAACAGTGAGTAATAGTCCATGAAATGGGCCAGAATTGGCCAAAACTGTGAGTGTTGATAACCGACACGTAAGCGTACCCCGGGGTTCGTTTATCGCGGTAATTACTCTGGGAACCAAAAACAGTGAGTAATAGTCCATGAAACGGGCCAGAATAGGCCAAAACTGTGAGTGTTGATGCCCGACACGTAAACGCACTCCGGGGTTCTTTAATTGTGGAAATCACTCCGGGACCCCAAAACAGTGAGGAATAGTCCAAGAAACGGGCTAGAATCGGCCAAAACTGCGAGTGTTGATGACCGACACGTAAGCGCGCCCCGGGGTTCGTCAATCATGGATATCACTGCGGCAGCCCAAAACAGTGAGTAATAGTCCATGAAATGGGCCAGAATTGGCCAAAACTGTGAGTGTTGATAACCGACACGTAAGCGTACCCCGGGGTTCGTTTATCGCGGTAATTACTCTGGGAACCAAAAACAGTGAGTAATAGTCCATGAAACGGGCCAGAATAGGCCAAAACTGTGAGTGTTGATGCCCGACACGTAAACGCACTCCGGGGTTCTTTAATTGTGGAAATCACTCCGGGACCCCAAAACAGTGAGTAATAGTCCAAGAAACGGGCCAGAATCGGCCAAAACTGTGAGTGTTGATGACCTACACGTAAACACACCCCTGGGTTTGTTGATCGTGGAAATCACTCCGAGACCCCAAAATAGTGAGTAATAGTTCATGAAACGGGCCAGATAGTTTAAAACTTTGAGTGTTGATGAGACACGTAAGCGCACCTTGGCGTTCAATAACTATGGAAATCGCTTCGGGACACCAAAATGGGCCAGAATAGGCCAAAACAGTGAGTGTTGACAACTGACACGTAAACGCACCCCTGGGATCGCTTTGGGACCCTAAAACGGTGAGTAATAGTGCACGAAACGGACCAGAATCGGCCTAAATTGTGTGCTGATGACCAACACGTAAACACAACTTGGCGTTCAACAACTATGGAAATCGCTTCGGGACCGTAAACGGTGAGTAATAGTCCACGAAATGGGCCAGAATTGGCCAAAACTGTGAGTGTTGATAACCGACACGTAAGCGTACCCCGGGGTTCGTTTATCGCGGTAATTACTCTGGGAACCAAAAACAGTGAGTAATAGTCCATGAAACGGTCCAGAATCGGCCAAAACCGCGAGTGTTGATGACCCACACGTAAACACACCTTCGGGTTCGAGAACTGTTGAAATCTCTTCGGAACCCCTAAACGGTGAGTAATAGTCCACGAAACGGGTCAGAATTGGCCAAAACTGTGATTGTTGACGACGGACACGTAAAGGCACCCCGGGGATCGTCAATCTTGGAAATCACTCCCGGACCCCAAAACTGTGAGTAATAGTCCAAGAAACTGGACAGAATCGGCCAAAACCGCGAGTGTTGATGACCGACATGTAAGTGCACCCCGGGGTTCGTTAATATGGATATTACTGCGGCAGCCCAAAACAGTGAGTAATAGTCCATGAAACGGGCCAGAATAGGCCAAAACTGTGAGTGTTGATGCCCGACACGTAAACGCACTCCGGGGTTCTTTAATTGTGGAAATCACTCCGGGACCCCAAAACAGTGAGTAATAGTCCAAGAAACGGGCTAGAATCGGCCAAAACCGCGAGTGTTGATGACCGACACGTAAGCGCGCCCCGGGGTTCGTTAATCATGGAATTCACTCCGGCAGCCCAAAACAGTGAGTAATTTGGCCAAAACTGTGAGTGTTGATGACCGACATGTAAGCGCACCCCGGGGTTTGTTAATCGTGGTAATCACTCCGGGAGCCCAAAACAGTGAGTAATAGTCCATGAAACAGGCCAGAATCGGCCAAAACCGCAAGTGTTGATGACCGACACGTAAGCGCACCCCAAGGCTCGTTAATGGTGGAAATCACTTCGGGACCCCAAAACAGTGAGTAATAGTCCACAAAACGGGCCAGAATCGGCCAAAACTGTGAGTGTTGATGACCTACACGTAAACACACCCCTGGGTTTGTTGATCGTGGAAATCACTCCGAGACCCCAAAATAGTGAGTAATAGTTCATGAAACGGGCCAGATAGTTTAAAACTTTGAGTGTTGATGAGACACGTAAGCGCACCTTGGCGTTCAATAACTATGGAAATCGCTTCGAGACACCAAAACGGGCCAGAATAGGCCAAAACAGTGAGTGTTGACAACTGACACGTAAACGCACCCCTGGGATCGCTTTGGGACCCTAAAACGGTGAGTAATAGTGCACGAAACGGACCAGAATCGGCCTAAATTGTGTGCTGATGACCGACACGTAAGCGCACCCCGGGGTTCGTTAATCGTGGTAATTACTCTGGGAGCCGAAAACAGTGAGTGATAGTCCACGAAACGGTCCAGAATCAGCCAAAACCGCGAGTGTTGATGACCGACACGTAAACACACCTTGGGGTTCGACAACTATGGAAATCGCTTCGGAACCCCTAAACGGTGAGTAATAGTCCACGAAACGGGTCAGAATTTGCCAAAACTGTGATTGTTGACGACAGACACGTAAAGGCACCCCGGGGATCGTCAATCTTGGAAATCACTCTCGGACCCCAAAACTGTGAGTAATAGTCAAAGAAACAGGACAGAATCAGCCAAAAACGCTCGTGTTGATGACCGACATGTATGTGCACCCCGGGGTTCATTAATCATGTATATCACTCCGGCAGCCCAAAACAGTGAGTAATAGTCCACGAAACGGGCCAGAATCGGCCAACACTGTGAGTGTTGATGCCCGACACGTAAGCGCGCCCCGGGGTTCGTTAATCGTGGAAATCACTCCGGCAGCCCAAAACAGTGAGTAATTTGGCCAAAACCGCAACTGTTGATGACCGACACGTAAGCGCACCCCAGGGCTCGTTAATCGTGGAAATCACTTCGGGACCCCAAAACAGTGAGTAATAGTCCACAAAACGGGCCAGAATCGGCCAAAACTGTGAGTGTTGATGACCTACACGTAAACACACCCCTGGGTTTGTTGATCGTGGAAATCACTCCGAGACCCCAAAATAGTGAGTAATAGTTCATGAAACGGGCCAGATCGGTTAAAACTTTGAGTGTTGATGAGACACGTAAGCGCACCTTGGCGTTCAATAACTATGGAAATCGCTTCGGGANACACGTAAACACACCCCTGGGTTTGTTGATCGTGGAAATCACTCCGAGACCCCAAAATAGTGAGTAATAGTTCATGAAACGGGCCAGATCGGTTAAAACTTTGAGTGTTGATGAGACACGTAAGCGCACCTTGGCGTTCAATAACTATGGAAATCGCTTCGGGACCCCAAAACGGGCCAGAATAGGCCAAAACAATGAGTGTTGACAACTGACACGTAAACGCACCCCTGGGATCGCTTTGGGACCCTAAAACGGTGAGTAATAGTGCACGAAACGGACCAGAATCGGCCAAAATTGTGTGTTGATGACCAACACGTAAACGCGACTTGGCATTCAACAACTATGGAAATCGCTTCGGGACTATAAACGGTGAGTAATAGTCCATGAAATGGGCCAGAATCGGCCAAAACTGTGGGTGTTGATGACCGACATGTATGTGCACCCCGGGGTTCGTTGATCATGGTAATTACTCTGGGAGCCCAAAACAGTGAGTGATAGTCCACGAAACGGTCCAGAATCGGCCAAAACTGTGAGTGTTGATGCCCGACACGTAAACGCACTCCGGGGTTCTTTAATTGTGGAAATCACTCCGGGACCCAAAAACAGTGAGTAATAGTCCAAGAAACGGGCTAGAATCGGCCAAAACCGCGAGTGTTGATGACCGACACGTAAGCGCCCCGGTGTTCGTTAATCGTGGAAATCACTCCGGCAGCCCAAAACAGTGAGTAATAGTCCATGAAATGGGCCAGAATTGGCCAAAACTGTGAGTGTTGATGAACGACATGTAAGCGCACCCCGGGGTTTGTTAATCGTGGTAATCACACTGGGAGCCCAAAACAGTGAGTAATAGTCCATGAAACGGGCTAGAATCGGCCAAAACTGTGAGTGTTGATGACCTACACGTAAACACACCCCTGGGTTTGTTGATCGTGGAAATCACTCCGAGACCCCAAAATAGTGAGTAATAGTTCATGAAACGGGCCAAATTGGTTAAAACTTTGAGTGTTGATGAGACACGTAAGCGCACCTTGGCGTTCAAGAACTACGGAAATCGCTTCAGGGCCCCAAAACGGGCCAGAATTGGCCAAATCTGTGAGTGTTGACGACTGACACGTAAACGCACCCCTGGGATCGCTTTGGGACCCTAAAACGGAGACTAATAGTGCATGAAACGGACCAGAATCGGCCAAAATTGTGAGTGTTGATGACCAACACGTAAACGCAACTTGGCGTTCAACAACTATGGAAATCGCTTCGGGACCGTAAACGGTGAGTAATAGTCCACGAAATGGGCCAGAATTGGCCAAATCTGTGAGTGTTGACGACCGACACGTCAAAGCACCTCTTTTAATGATACGGCTACCACCCAGATCTACACTCTTACCCTGCACGACGCACTCCAGAAAACGGGCTAGAATCGGCTAAAACTGTGAGTGTTGATGCCCGACACGTAAGCGCGCCCCGGGGTTCGTCAATCATGGATATCACTGCGGCAGCCCAAAACAGTGAGTAATTTGGCCAAAACCGCAACTGTTGATGACCGACACGTAAGCGTACCCCGGGGTTCGTTAATCGCGGTAATTACTCTGGGAACCAAAAACAGTGAGTAATTTGGCCAAAACCGCAACTGTTGATGACCGACACGTAAGCGTACCCCGGGGTTCGTTAATCGCGGTAATTACTCTGGGAACCAAAAACAGTGAGTAATTTGGCCAAAACCGCAACTGTTGATGACCGACACGTAAGCGTACCCCGGGGTTCGTTAATCGCGGTAATTACTCTGGGAACCAAAAACAGTGAGTAATTTGGCCAAAACCGCAACTGTTGATGACCGACACGTAAGCGTACCCCGGGGTTCGTTAATCGCGGTAATTACTCTGGGAACCAAAAACAGTGAGTAATTTGGCCAAAACCGCAACTGTTGATGACCGACACGTAAGCGTACCCCGGGGTTCGTTAATCGCGGTAATTACTCTGGGAACCAAAAACAGTGAGTAATTTGGCCAAAACCGCAACTGTTGATGACCGACACGTAAGCGTACCCCGGGGTTCGTTAATCGCGGTAATTACTCTGGGAACCAAAAACAGTGAGTAATTTGGCCAAAACCGCAACTGTTGATGACCGACACGTAAGCGTACCCCGGGGTTCGTTAATCGCGGTAATTACTCTGGGAACCAAAAACAGTGAGTAATTTGGCCAAAACCGCAACTGTTGATGACCGACACGTAAGCGTACCCCGGGGTTCGTTAATCGCGGTAATTACTCTGGGAACCAAAAACAGTGAGTAATTTGGCCAAAACCGCAACTGTTGATGACCGACACGTAAGCGTACCCCGGGGTTCGTTAATCGCGGTAATTACTCTGGGAACCAAAAACAGTGAGTAATTTGGCCAAAACCGCAACTGTTGATGACCGACACGTAAGCGTACCCCGGGGTTCGTTAATCGCGGTAATTACTCTGGGAACCAAAAACAGTGAGTAATTTGGCCAAAACCGCAACTGTTGATGACCGACACGTAAGCGTACCCCGGGGTTCGTTAATCGCGGTAATTACTCTGGGAACCAAAAACAGTGAGTAATTTGGCCAAAACCGCAACTGTTGATGACCGACACGTAAACACACCCCTGGGTTTGTTGATCGTGGAAATCACTCCGAGACCCCAAAATAGTGAGTAATAGTTCATGAAACGGGCCAAATTGGTTAAAACTTTGAGTGTTGATGAGACACGTAAGCGCACCTTGGCGTTCAAGAACTACGGAAATCGCTTCAGGGCCCCAAAACGGGCCAGAATTGGCCAAATCTGTGAGTGTTGACGACTGACACGTAAACGCACCCCTGGGATCGCTTTGGGACCCTAAAACGGAGACTAATAGTGCATGAAACGGACCAGAATCGGCCAAAATTGTGAGTGTTGATGACCAACACGTAAACGCAACTTGGCGTTCAACAACTATGGAAATCGCTTCGGGACCGTAAACGGTGAGTAATAGTCCACGAAATGGGCCAGAATTGGCCAAAACTGTGAGTGTTGATAACCGACACGTAAGCGTACCCCGGGGTTCGTTTATCGCGGTAATTACTCTGGGAGCCCAAAGCAGTGAGTAATAGTCCATGAAACGGTCCAGAATCGGTTAAAACCGCGAGTGTTGATGACCGACACGTAAACACACCTTCGGGGTCGGGAACTATTGAAATCGCTTCGGAACCCCTAAACGGTGAGTAATAGTCCACGAAACGGGTCAGAATTGGCCAAAACTGTCATTGTTGACGACGGACACGTCAAGGCACCCCGGGGATCGTCAATCTTGGAAATCACTCCCGGACCCCAAAACTGTGAGTAATAGTCCAAGAAACAGGACAGAATCGGCCAAAACCGCGAGTGTTGATGACCGACACGTAAGCGCGCCCCGGGGTTCGTCAATCATGGATATCACTGCGGCAGCCCAAAACAGTGAGTAATAGTCCATGAAACGGGCCAGAATCGGCCAAAACTGTGAGTGTTGATGACCGACATGTAAATGCACCCCGGGGTTCGTTAATCATTGATATCAATGCGGCAGCCCAAAACAGTGAGTAATATTCCATGAAATGGGCCAGAATTGGCCAAAACTGTGAGTGTTGATGAACGACATGTAAGCGCACCCCGGGGTTTGTTAATCGTGGTAATCACTCTAGGAGCCCAAAACAGTGAGTAATATTCCACAAAACAGGCCAGAATCGGCCAAAACCGCAAGTGTTGATGACCGACACGTAAGCGCACCCCAGGGTTCGTTAATCGTGGAAATCACTTCGGGACCCCAAAACAGTGAGTAATAGTCCACGAAACGGGCTAGAATCGGCCAAAACTGTGAGTGTTGATGACCTACACGTAAACACACCCCTGGGTTTGTTGATCGTGGAAATCACTCCGAGACCCCAAAATAGTGAGTAATAGTTCATGAAACGGGCCAGATTGGTTAAAACTTTGAGTGTTGATGAGACACGTAAGCGCACCTTGGCGTTCAATAACTACGGAAATCGCTTCGGGGCCCCAAAACGGGCCAGAATTGGCCAAATCTATGAGTGTTGACGACTGACACGTAAACGCACCCCTGGGATCGCTTTGGGACCCTAAAACGGTGACTAATAGTGCATCAAACGGACCAGAATCGGCAAAAATAGTGAGTGTTGATGACCAACACGTAAACGCAACTTGGCGTTCAACAACTATGGAAATCGCTTCGGGACCGTAAACGGTGAGTAATAGTCCACGAAATGGGCCAGAATTGGCCAAAACTGTGAGTGTTGATAACCGACACGTAAGCGTACCCCGGGGTTCGTTTATCGCGGTAATTACTCTGGGAACCAAAAACAGTGAGTAATAGTCCATGAAACGGTCCAGAATCGGCCAAAACCGCGAGTGTTGATGACCCACACGTAAACACACCTTCGGGTTCGAGAACTATTGAAATCGCTTCGGAACCCCTAAACGGTGAGTAATAGTCCACGAAACGGGTCAGAATTGGCCAAAACTGTGATTGCTGACGACGGACACGTAAAGGCACCCCGGGGATCGTCAATCTTGGAAATCACTCCCGGACCCCAAAACTGTGAGTAATAGTCCAAGAAACAGGACAGAATCGGCCAAAACCGCGAGTGTTGATGACCGACACGTAAGCGCGCCCCGGGGTTCGTCAATCATGGATATCACTGCGGCAGCCCAAAACAGTGAGTAATAGTCCATGAAACGGGCCAGAATCGGCCAAAACTGTGAGTGTTGATGACCGACACGTAAGCGCACTCCGGGGTTCTTTAATTGTGGAAATCACTCCAGGACCCCAAAACAGTGAGTAATTGTCCAAGAAACGGGCTAGAATCGGCCAAAACCGCGAGTGTTGATGACCGACACGTAAGCGCGCCCCGGGGTTCGTTAATCGTGGAAATCACTCCTGCAGCCCAAAACAATGAGTAATAGTCCACGAAACAGGCCAGAATCGGCCAAAACTGCAAGTGTTGATGACCGACACGTAAACGCACCCTAGGGTTCGTTAATCATGGAAATCACTTCGGGGCCCCAAAACGGGCCAGAATTGGCCAAAACTAGGAGTGATGATAACCGACACGTAAGCGCACTCCGGGGTTCTTTAATTGTGGAAATCACTCCAGGACCCCAAAACAGTGAGTGATTGTCCAAGAAACGGGCTAGAATCGGCCAAAACTGTGAGTGGTGCTGACCGACACCTAAGCGCACCCCAGGGTTTGTTAATCGTACAAATCACTTCGGGACCCCAAAACAGTGAGTGATTGTCCAAGAAACGGGCTAGAATCGGCCAAAACTGTGAGTGGTGCTGACCGACACCTAAGCGCACCCCAGGGTTTGTTAATCGTACAAATCACTTCGGGACCCCAAAACAGTGAGTGATTGTCCAAGAAACGGGCTAGAATCGGCCAAAACTGTGAGTGGTGCTGACCGACACCTAAGCGCACCCCAGGGTTTGTTAATCGTACAAATCACTTCGGGACCCCAAAACAGTGAGTGATTGTCCAAGAAACGGGCTAGAATCGGCCAAAACTGTGAGTGGTGCTGACCGACACCTAAGCGCACCCCAGGGTTTGTTAATCGTACAAATCACTTCGGGACCCCAAAACAGTGAGTGATTGTCCAAGAAACGGGCTAGAATCGGCCAAAACCGCGAGTGTTGATGACCGACACGTAAGCGCGCCCCGGGGTTCGTTAATCGTGGAAATCACTCCTGCAGCCCAAAACAATGAGTAATAGTCCACGAAACAGGCCAGAATCGGCCAAAACTGCAAGTGTTGATGACCGACACGTAAGCGCACCCCAGGGTTTGTTAATCGTACAAATCACTTCGGGACCCCAAAACAGTGAGTAATAGTCCACGAAACGGGCCAGAATCGGCCAAAACTGTGAGTGTTGATGACCTACACGTAAACACACCCCTGGGTTTGTTGATCGTGGAAATCACTCCGAGACCCCAAAATAGTGAGTAATAGTTCATGAAACAGGCCAGAATCGGTTAAAACATTGAGTGTTGATGAGACACGTAAGCGCACCTTGGCGTTCAATAATTATGGAAATCACTTCGGGGCCCCAAAACGGGCCAGAATTGGCCAAAACTATGAGTGTTGACGACTAACACGTAAACGCACCCCTGGGATCGCTTTGGGACCCTAAAACGGTGAGTAATAGTGCATGAAACGGACCAGAATCGGCCAAAATTGTGAGTGTTGATGACACACACGTAAACGCAACTTGGCGTTCAACAACTATGGAAATCGCTTCGGGACTGTAAACGGTGAGTAATAGTCCATGAAATGGGCCAGAATTGGCCAAAACTGTGAGTGTTGATAACCGACACGTAAGCGTACCCCGGGTTTGTTAATCGTGGTAATTACTCTGGGAGCCCAAAGCAGTGAGTAATAGTCCATGAAACGGTCCAGAATCGGCCAAAACCGCGAGTGTTGATGACCGACACGTAAACACGCCTTCGGGTTCGAGAACTATTGAAATCGCTTCGGAATCCCTAAACGGTGAGTAATAGTCCACGAAACGGGTCAGAATTGGCCAAAACTGTGATTGTTGACGACGGACACGTAAAGGCACCCCGGGGATCGTCAATCTTCGAAATCACTCCCGGACCCCAAAACTGTGAGTAATAGTCCAAGAAACAGGACATAATCGGCCAAAACCGCGAGTGTTGATGACCGACATGTAAGTGCACCCCGGGGTTCGTCAATCATGGATATCACTGCGGCAGCCCAAAACAGTGAGTAATAGTCCATGAAACGGGCCAGAATCGGCCAAAACTGTGAGTGTTGATGCCCGACACGTAAACGCACTCCGGGGTTCTTTAATTGTGGAAATCACTCCGGGACCCCAATACAGTGAGTAATAGTCCATGAAACGGGCTAGAATCGGCCAAAACCGCGAGGGTTGATGACCGACACGTAAGCGCCCTGGGGTTCGTTAATCGTGGAAATCACTCCGCCAGCCCAAAACAGTGAGTAATAGTCCATGAAATGGGCCAGAATTGGCCAAAACTATGAGTGTTGATGACCGACATGTAAGCGCACCCCCGGGGTTTGTTAATCGTGGTAATCACTCCGGGAGCCCAAAACAGTGAGTAATTGTCCACGAAACAGGCCAGAATCGGCCAAAACCGCAAGTGTTGATGACCGACACGTAAGCGCACCCCAGGGTTCGTTAATCGTGGAGATCACTTCGGGACCCCAAAACAGTGAGTAATAGTCCATGAAACGGGCCAGAATCGGCCAAAACTGTGAGTGTTGATGACCTACACGTAAACACACCCCTGGGTTTGTTGATCGTGGAAATCACTCCAAGACCCCAAAATAGTGAGTAATAGTTCATGAAACAGGCCAGAATCGGTTAAAACATTGAGAGTTGATGAGACACGTAAGCGCACCTTGGCGTTCAATAACTATGGAAATCGCTTCGGGGCCCCAAAACGGGCCAGAATTAGCCAAAACTGTGAGTGTTGACGACTGACACGTAAACGCACCCCTGCGATCGCTTTGGGACCCTAAAACGGTGACTAATAGTGCATGAAACGGACCAGAATCGGCCAAAATTGTGAGTGTTGATGACCAACACGTAAATGCAACTTGGCGTTCAACAACTATGGAAATCGCTTCGGGACCGTAAACGGTGAGTAATAGTCCATGAAATGGGCCAGAATTGGCCAAAACAGTGAGTGTTGATAACCGACACGTAAGCGTACCCCGGGTTTGTTAATCGTGGTAATTACTCTGGGAGCCCAAAACAGTGAGTAATAGTCAATGAAACGGTCCAGAATCGGCAGAAACCGCGAGTGTTGATTACCGACACGTAAACACACCTTCGGGTTCGAGAACTATTGAAATCGCTTCGGAACCCCTAAACGGTGAGTAATAGTCCACGAAACGGGTCAGAATTGGCCAAAACTGTGATTGTTGACGACGGACACGTAAAGGCACCCCGGGGATCGTCAATCTTGGAAATCACTCCCGGACCCCAAAACTGTGAGTAATAGTCCAAGAAACAGGACAGAATCGGCCAAAAACGCGAGTGTTGATGACCGACATGTAAGTGCACCCCGGGGTTCGTTAATCATGTATGTCACTCCGGCAGCCCAAAACAGTGAGTTATAGTCCACGAAACGGGCCAGAATCGGCCAAAACTGTGAGTGTTGATGCTCGACACGTAAACGCATTCCGGGGTTCTTTAATTGTGGAAATCACTCCGGGACCCCAAAACAGTGAGTAATAGTCCAAGAAACGGGCTAGAATCGGCCAAAACCGCGAGGGTTGATGACCGACACGTAAGCGCCCTGTGGTTCGTTAATCGTGGAAATCACTCCGGCAGCCCAAAACAGTGAGTAATAGTCCATGAAATGGGCCAGAATTGGCGAAAACTGTGAGTGTTGATGACCGACATGTAAGCGCGCCCCGGGGTTTGTTAATCGTGGTAATCACTCCGGGAGCCCAAAACAGTGAGTAATAGTCCACGAAACAGGCCAGAATCGGCCAAAACCGCAAGTGTTGATGACCGACACGTAAGCGCACCCCAGGGTTCGTTAATCGTGGAAATCACTCCGAGACCCCAAAATAGTGAGTAATAGTTCATGAAACAGGCCAGAATCGGTTAAAACATTGAGTGTTGATGAGACACGTAAGCGCACCTTGGCGTTCAATAACTATGGAAACCGCTTCGGGGCCCCAAAATGGGCCAAAATTGGCCAAAACTGTGAGTGTTGACGACTGACACGTAAACGCACCCCTGGGATCGCTTTGGGACCCTAAAACGGTGAGTAATAGTGGATGAAACGGACCAGAATCGGCCAAAATTGTGAGTGTTGATGACCAACACGTAAACGCAACTTGGCGTTCAACAACTATGAAAATCGCTTCGGGACCGTAAACGGTGAGTAATAGTCCATGAAATGGGCCAGAATTGGCCAAAACTGTGAGTGTTGATAACCGACACGTAAGCGTACCCCGGGTTTGTTAATCGTGGTAATTAATCTGGGAGCCCAAAACAGTGAGTAATAGTCCATGAAACGGTCCAGAATCAGCCAAAACCGCGAGTGTTGATGACCGACACGTAAACACACCTTCGGGTTCGAGAACAATTGAAATCGCTTCGGAACCCCTAAACAGTGAGTGATAGTCCACGAAACGGGTCAGAATTGACCAAAACTGTGATTGTTGACGACGGACACGTAAAGGCACCCCGAGGATCGTCAATCTTGGAAATCACTCCCGGACCCCAAAACTGTGAGTAATAGTCCAAGAAACAGGACAGAATCGGCCAAAAACGCGAGTGTTGATGACCGACATGTAAGTGCACCCCGGGGTTCGTTAATCATGTATGTCACTCGGCAGCCCAAAACAGTGAGTTATAGTCCACGAAACGGGCCAGAATCGGTTAAAACATTGAGAGTTGATGAGACACGTAAGCGCACTGGGGGTCGGTCGTCGTGGGAATGACTCTGGAACCCCGAGACCGCGGGAAAAAGTCCAAAAAATGGGCCAGAATTGGCGAAAACTGTGAGTGTTGATGCCCGACACGGAAACGCACCCCAGGGTTCGTTAATCGTGGAAATCCGCCCGGGAGCCCAAAACAGTAAGTAATAGTCCAAGAAATGGGCCAGAATAGGCCAAAACTGTGAGTCTTGATGACCTACACGTAAACACACCTTCGGGTTCGAGAACTATTGAAATCGCTTCGGAACCCCTAAACAGGGAGAAATAGTCAACGAAACGGGTCAGAAGTGCCCAAAACTGTGATTGATGACGTCGGACACGTCAAGGAGAGACTCGGTTCGTCTATCATTGTCAAATCTGAAGTACCCCAAAACTGTGAGTAATAGTCCACGAAATGGGCCAGAATAGGCCAAAACTGTGAGTCTTGATGACCTACACGTAAACACACCTTCGGGTTCGAGAACTATTGAAATCGCTTCGGAACCCCTAAACAGGGAGAAATAGTCAACGAAACGGGTCAGAAGTGCCCAAAACTGTGATTGATGACGTCGGACACGTCAAGGAGAGACTCGGTTCGTCTATCATTGTCAAATCTGAAGTACCCCAAAACTGTGAGTAATAGTCCACGAAATGGGCCAGAATAGGCCAAAACTGTGAGTCTTGATGACCTACACGTAAACACACCTTCGGGTTCGAGAACTATTGAAATCGCTTCGGAACCCCTAAACAGGGAGAAATAGTCAACGAAACGGGTCAGAAGTGCCCAAAACTGTGATTGATGACGTCGGACACGTCAAGGAGAGACTCGGTTCGTCTATCATTGTCAAATCTGAAGTACCCCAAAACTGTGAGTAATAGTCCACGAAATGGGCCAGAATAGGCCAAAACTGTGAGTCTTGATGACCTACACGTAAACACACCTTCGGGTTCGAGAACTATTGAAATCGCTTCGGAACCCCTAAACAGGGAGAAATAGTCAACGAAACGGGTCAGAAGTGCCCAAAACTGTGATTGATGACGTCGGACACGTCAAGGAGAGACTCGGTTCGTCTATCATTGTCAAATCTGAAGTACCCCAAAACTGTGAGTAATAGTCCACGAAATGGGCCAGAATAGGCCAAAACTGTGAGTCTTGATGACCTACACGTAAACACACCTTCGGGTTCGAGAACTATTGAAATCGCTTCGGAACCCCTAAACAGGGAGAAATAGTCAACGAAACGGGTCAGAAGTGCCCAAAACTGTGATTGATGACGTCGGACACGTCAAGGAGAGACTCGGTTCGTCTATCATTGTCAAATCTGAAGTACCCCAAAACTGTGAGTAATAGTCCACGAAATGGGCCAGAATAGGCCAAAACTGTGAGTCTTGATGACCTACACGTAAACACACCTTCGGGTTCGAGAACTATTGAAATCGCTTCGGAACCCCTAAACAGGGAGAAATAGTCAACGAAACGGGTCAGAAGTGCCCAAAACTGTGATTGATGACGTCGGACACGTCAAGGAGAGACTCGGTTCGTCTATCATTGTCAAATCTGAAGTACCCCAAAACTGTGAGTAATAGTCCACGAAATGGGCCAGAATAGGCCAAAACTGTGAGTCTTGATGACCTACACGTAAACACACCTTCGGGTTCGAGAACTATTGAAATCGCTTCGGAACCCCTAAACAGGGAGAAATAGTCAACGAAACGGGTCAGAAGTGCCCAAAACTGTGATTGATGACGTCGGACACGTCAAGGAGAGACTCGGTTCGTCTATCATTGTCAAATCTGAAGTACCCCAAAACTGTGAGTAATAGTCCACGAAATGGGCCAGAATAGGCCAAAACTGTGAGTCTTGATGACCTACACGTAAACACACCTTCGGGTTCGAGAACTATTGAAATCGCTTCGGAACCCCTAAACAGGGAGAAATAGTCAACGAAACGGGTCAGAAGTGCCCAAAACTGTGATTGATGACGTCGGACACGTCAAGGAGAGACTCGGTTCGTCTATCATTGTCAAATCTGAAGTACCCCAAAACTGTGAGTAATAGTCCACGAAATGGGCCAGAATAGGCCAAAACTGTGAGTCTTGATGACCTACACGTAAACACACCTTCGGGTTCGAGAACTATTGAAATCGCTTCGGAACCCCTAAACAGGGAGAAATAGTCAACGAAACGGGTCAGAAGTGCCCAAAACTGTGATTGATGACGTCGGACACGTCAAGGAGAGACTCGGTTCGTCTATCATTGTCAAATCTGAAGTACCCCAAAACTGTGAGTAATAGTCCACGAAATGGGCCAGAATAGGCCAAAACTGTGAGTCTTGATGACCTACACGTAAACACACCTTCGGGTTCGAGAACTATTGAAATCGCTTCGGAACCCCTAAACAGGGAGAAATAGTCAACGAAACGGGTCAGAAGTGCCCAAAACTGTGATTGATGACGTCGGACACGTCAAGGAGAGACTCGGTTCGTCTATCATTGTCAAATCTGAAGTACCCCAAAACTGTGAGTAATAGTCCACGAAATGGGCCAGAATAGGCCAAAACTGTGAGTCTTGATGACCTACACGTAAACACACCTTCGGGTTCGAGAACTATTGAAATCGCTTCGGAACCCCTAAACAGGGAGAAATAGTCAACGAAACGGGTCAGAAGTGCCCAAAACTGTGATTGATGACGTCGGACACGTCAAGGAGAGACTCGGTTCGTCTATCATTGTCAAATCTGAAGTACCCCAAAACTGTGAGTAATAGTCCACGAAATGGGCCAGAATAGGCCAAAACTGTGAGTCTTGATGACCTACACGTAAACACACCTTCGGGTTCGAGAACTATTGAAATCGCTTCGGAACCCCTAAACAGGGAGAAATAGTCAACGAAACGGGTCAGAAGTGCCCAAAACTGTGATTGATGACGTCGGACACGTCAAGGAGAGACTCGGTTCGTCTATCATTGTCAAATCTGAAGTACCCCAAAACTGTGAGTAATAGTCCACGAAATGGGCCAGAATAGGCCAAAACTGTGAGTCTTGATGACCTACACGTAAACACACCTTCGGGTTCGAGAACTATTGAAATCGCTTCGGAACCCCTAAACAGGGAGAAATAGTCAACGAAACGGGTCAGAAGTGCCCAAAACTGTGATTGATGACGTCGGACACGTCAAGGAGAGACTCGGTTCGTCTATCATTGTCAAATCTGAAGTACCCCAAAACTGTGAGTAATAGTCCACGAAATGGGCCAGAATAGGCCAAAACTGTGAGTCTTGATGACCTACACGTAAACACACCTTCGGGTTCGAGAACTATTGAAATCGCTTCGGAACCCCTAAACAGGGAGAAATAGTCAACGAAACGGGTCAGAAGTGCCCAAAACTGTGATTGTTGACGACGGACACGTAAAGGCACCCCGGGGATCGTCAATCTTGGAAATCACTCCCGGACCCCAAAACTGTGAGTAATAGTCCAAGAAACAGGACAGAATCGGCCAAAAACGCGAGTGTTGATGACCGACATGTAAGTGCACCCCGGGGTTCGTTAATCATGTATGTCACTCGGCAGCCCAAAACAGTGAGTTATAGTCCACGAAACGGGCCAGAATCGGCCAAAACTGTGAGTGTTGATGCCCGACACGTAAACGCACTCCAGGGTTCTTTAATTGTGGAAATCACTCCGGGACCCCAAAACAGTGAGTAATAGTCCAAGAAACGGGCTAGAATCGGCCAAAACCGCGAGGGTTGATGACCGACACGTAAGCGCCCTGGGGTTCGTTAATCGTGGAAATCACTCCGGCAGCCCAAAACAGTGAGTAATAGTCCATGAAATGGGCCAGAATTGGCCAAGACTGTGAGTGTTGATGACCGACATGTAAGCGCACCCCGGGGTTGTTAATCGTGGTAATCACTCCGGGAGCCCAAAACAGTGAGTAATAGACCACGAAACAGGCCAGAATTGGCCAAAACCGCAAGTGTTGATGACCGACACGTAAGCGCACCCCAGGGTTCGTTAATCGTGGAAATCACTTCGGGACCCCAAAACAGTGAGTAATAGTCCACGAAACGGGCCAGAATCGGCCGAAACTGTGAGTCTTGATGACCTACACGTAAACACACCCCTGGGTTTGTTGATCGTGGAAATCACTCCGAGACCCCAAAATAGTGAGCAATAGTTCATGAAACAGGCCAGAATCGGTTAAAACATTGAGTGTTGATGAGACACGTAAGCACACCTTGGCGTTCAATAACTATGGAAACCGCTTCGGGGCCCCAAAATGGGCCAAAATTGGCCAAAACTGTGAGTGTTGACGACTGACACGTAAACGCACCCCTGGGATCGCTTTGGGACCCTAAAACGGTGAGTAATAGTGCATGAAACGGACCAGAATCGGCCAAAATTGTGAGTGTTGATGACCAACACGTAAACGCAACTTGGCGTTCAACAACTATGAAAATCGCTTCGGGACCGTAAACGGTGAGTAATAGTCCATGAAATGGGCTAGAATTGGCCAAAACTGTGAGTGTTGATAACCGACACGTAAGCGTACCCCGGGTTTGTTAATCGTGGAAATCACTTTGGGACCCCAAAACAGTGAGTAATAGTCCATGAAATGGGCCAGAATTGGCGAAAACTGTGAGTGTTGATGACCGACACGTAAACACACCTTCGGGTTCGAGAACAATTGAAATCGCTTCGGAACCCCTAAACAGTGAGTGATCGTCCACGAAACGGGTCAGAATTGACCAAAACTGTGATTGTTGACGACGGACACGTAAACGCACCCCGGGGATCGTCAATCGTGGAAATCACTCCGGGACCCCAAAACAGTGAGCAATAGTCCACGAAACGGGCCAGAATCGGCCAAAACTATGAGTGTTGATGCCCGACACGTAAACGCACTCCGGGGTTCTTTAATTGTGGAAATCACTCCGGGACCCCAAAACAGTGAGCAATAGTCCACGAAACGGGCCAGAATCGGCCAAAACTATGAGTGTTGATGCCCGACACGTAAACGCACTCCGGGGTTCTTTAATTGTGGAAATCACTCCGGGACCCCAAAACAGTGAGCAATAGTCCACGAAACGGGCCAGAATCGGCCAAAACTATGAGTGTTGATGCCCGACACGTAAACGCACTCCGGGGTTCTTTAATTGTGGAAATCACTCCGGGACCCCAAAACAGTGAGCAATAGTCCACGAAACGGGCCAGAATCGGCCAAAACTATGAGTGTTGATGCCCGACACGTAAACGCACTCCGGGGTTCTTTAATTGTGGAAATCACTCCGGGACCCCAAAACAGTGAGCAATAGTCCACGAAACGGGCCAGAATCGGCCAAAACTATGAGTGTTGATGCCCGACACGTAAACGCACTCCGGGGTTCTTTAATTGTGGAAATCACTCCGGGACCCCAAAACAGTGAGCAATAGTCCACGAAACGGGCCAGAATCGGCCAAAACTGTGAGTGTTGACGACGGACACGTAAACGCACCCCTGGGATCGCTTTGGGACCCTAAAACGGTGAGTAATAGTGCATGAAACGGACCAGAATCGGCCAAAATTGTGAGTGTTGATGACCAACACGTAAACGCAACTTGGCGTTCAACAACTATGAAAATCGCTTCGGGACCGTAAACGGTGAGTAATAGTCCATGAAATGGGCTAGAATTGGCCAAAACTGTGAGTGTTGATAACCGACACGTAAGCGTACCCCGGGTTTGTTAATCGTGGTAATTAATCTGGGAGCCCAAAACAGTGAGTAATAGTCCATGAAACGGTCCAGAATCGGCCAAAACCGCGAGTGTTGATGACCGACACGTAAACACACCTTCGGGTTCGAGAACAATTGAAATCGCTTCGGAACCCCTAGACAGTGAGTGATAGTCCACGAAACGGGTTAGAATTGACCAAAACTGTGATTGTTGACGACGGACACGTAAAGGCACCCCGGGGATCGTCAATCTTGGAAATCACTCCCGGACCCCAAAACTGTGAGTAATAGTCCAAGAAACAGGACAGAATCGGCAAAAAACGCGAGTGTTGATGACCGACATGTAAGTGCACCCCGGGGTTCGTTAATCATGTATGTCACTCGACAGCCCAAAACAGTGAGTTATAGTCCACGAAACGGGCCAGAATCGGCCAAAACTATGAGTGTTGATGCCCGACACGTAAACGCACTCCGGGGTTCTTTAATTGTGGAAATCACTTCGGGACCCCAAAACAGTGAGTAATAGTCCAAGAAACGGGCTAGAATCGGCCAAAACCGTGAGGGTTGATGACCGACACGTAAGCGCCCTGGGGTTCGTTAATTGTGGAAATCACTCCGGCAGCCCAAAACAGTGAGTAATAGTCCATGAAATGGGCCAGAATTGGCCAAAACTGTGAGTGTTGATGACCGACACGTAAACACACCTTCGGGTTCGAGAACAATTGAAATCGCTTCGGAACCCCTAAACAGTGAGTGATAGTCCACAAAACGGGTCAGAATTGACCAAAACTGTGATTGTTGACGACGGACACGTAAAGGCACCCCGGGGATCGTCAATCTTGGAAATCACTCCCNGTGAGTAATAGTCCATGAAATGGGCCAGAATTGGCCAAAACTGTGAGTGTTGATGACCGACACGTAAACACACCTTCGGGTTCGAGAACAATTGAAATCGCTTCGGAACCCCTAAACAGTGAGTGATAGTCCACAAAACGGGTCAGAATTGACCAAAACTGTGATTGTTGACGACGGACACGTAAAGGCACCCCGGGGATCGTCAATCTTGGAAATCACTCCCGGACCCCAAAACTGTGAGTAATAGTCCAAGAAACAGGACAGAATCGGCCAAAAACGCGAGTGTTGATGACCGACATGTAAGTGCACCCCGGGGTTCGTTAATCATGTATGTCACTCGGCAGCCCAAAACAATGAGTTATAGTCCACGTAACGGGCCAGAATCGGCCAAAACTGTGAGTGTTGATGCCCGACACGTAAATGCACTCCGGGGTTCTTTAATTGTGGAAATCACTCCGGGACCCCAAAACAGTAAGTAATAGTCCAAGAAACGGGCTAGAATCAGCCAAAACCGCGAGGGTTGATGACCGACACGTAAGCGCCCTGGGGTTCGTTAATCGTGGAAATCACTCCGGCAGCCCAAAACAGTGAGTAATAGTCCATGAAATGGGCCAGAATTGGCCAAGACTGTGAGTGTTGATGACCGACATGTAAGCGCACCCCGGGGTTGTTAATCGTGGTAATCACTCCGGGAGCCCAAAACAGTGAGTAATAGTCCACGAAACAGGCCAGAATTGGCCAAAACCGCAAGTGTTGATGACCGACACGTAAGCGCACCCCAGGGTTCGTTAATCGTGGAAATCACTTCGGGACCCCAAAACAGTGAGTAATAGTCCACGAAACGGGCCAGAATCGGCCAAAACTGCGAGTCTTGATGACCTACACGTAAACACACCCCTGGTTTTGTTGATCGTGGAAATCACTCCGAGACCCCAAAATAGTGAGCAATAGTTCATGAAACAGGCCAGAATCGGTTAAAACATTGAGTGTTGATGAGACACGTAAGCGCACCTTGGCGTTCAATAACTATGGAAACCGCTTCGGGGCCCCAAAATGGGCCAAAATTGGCCAAAACTGTGAGTGTTGACGACTGACACGTAAACGCACCCCTGGGATCGCTTTGGGACCCTAAAACGGTGAGTAATAGTGCATGAAACGGACCAGAATCGGCCAAAATTGTGAGTGTTGATGACCAACACGTAAACGCAACTTGGCGTTCAACAACTATGAAAATCGCTTCGGGACCGTAAACGGTGAGTAATAGTCCATGAAATGGGCTAGAATTGGCCAAAACTGTGAGTGTTGATAACCGACACGTAAGCGTACCCCGGGTTTGTTAATCGTGGTAATTAATCTGGGAGCCCAAAACAGTAAGTAATAGTCCATGAAACGGTCCAGAATCGGCCAAAACCGCGAGTGTTGATGACCGACACGTAAGCGCACCCCAGGGTTCGTTAATCGTGGAAATCACTTCGGGACCCCAAAACAGTGAGTAATAGTCCACGAAACGGGCCAGAATCGGCCAAAACTGTGAGTGTTGATGCCCGACACATAAACGCACTCCGGGGTTCTTTAATTGTGGAAATCACTCCGGGACCCCAAAACAGTGAGTAATAGTCCAAGAAACGGGCTAGAATCGGCCAAAACCGCGAGGGTTGATGACCGACACGTAAGCGCCCTGGGGTTCGTTAATCGTGGAAATCACTCCGGCAGCCCAAAACAGTGAGTAATAGTCCATGAAATGGGCTAGAATTGGCCAAAACTGTGAGTGTTGATGACCGACACGTAAACACACCTTCGGGTTCGAGAACAATTGAAATCGCTTCGGAACCCCTAAACAGTGAGTGATAGTCCACGAAACGGGTCAGAATTGACCAAAACTGTGATTGTTGACGACGGACACGTAAAGGCACCCCGAGGATCGTCAATCTTGGAAATCACTCCCGGACCCCAAAACTGTGAGTAATAGTCCAAGAAACAGGACAGAATCGGCCAAAAACGCGAGTGTTGATGACCGACATGTAAGTGCACCCCGGGGTTCGTTAATCATGTATGTCACTCGGCAGCCCAAAACAGTGAGTTATAGTCCACGAAACGGGCCAGAATCGGCCAAAACTGTGAGTGTTGATGCCCGACACGTAAACGCACTCCGGGGTTCTTTAATTGTGGAAATCACTCCGGGACCCCAAAACAGTGAGTAATAGTCCAAGAAACGGGCTAGAATCGTCCAAAACCACGAGGGTTGATGACCGACACGTAAGCGCCCTGGGGTTCGTTAATCGTGGAAATCACTCCGGCAGCCCAAAACAGTGAGTAATAGTCCATGAAATGGGCCAGAATTGGCCAAAACTGTGAGTGTTGATGACCGACACGTAAACACACCTTCGGGTTCGAGAACAATTGAAATCGCTTCGGAACCCCTAAACAGTGAGTGATAGTCCACGAAACGGGTCAGAATTGACCAAAACTGTGATTGTTGACGACGGACACGTAAAGGCACCCCGGGGATCGTCAATCTTGGAAATCACTCCCGGACCCCAAAACTGTGAGTAATAGTCCAAGAAACAGGACAGAATCGGCCAAAAACGCGAGTGTTGATGACCGACATGTAAGCGCACCCCGGGGTTGTTAATCGTGGTAATCACTCCGGGAGCCCAAAACAGTGAGTAATAGTCCATGAAATGGGCCAGAATTGGCCAAAACTGTGAGTGTTGATGCCCGACACGTAAACGCACCGTGGGGCGCGAGAACAATTGAAATCGCTTCGGAACCCCTAAACAGTGAGTGATAGTCCACGAAACGGGTCAGAATTGACCAAAACTGTGATTGTTGACGACGGACACGTAAAGGCACCCCGGGGATCGTCAATCGTGGAAATCACTCCGGCAGCCCAAAACAGTGAGTAATAGTCCATGAAATGGGCCAGAATTGGCCAAAACTGTGAGTGTTGATGCCCGACACGTAAACGCACCGTGGGGCGCGAGAACAATTGAAATCGCTTCGGAACCCCTAAACAGTGAGTGATAGTCCACGAAACGGGTCAGAATTGACCAAAACTGTGATTGTTGACGACGGACACGTAAAGGCACCCCGGGGATCGTCAATCTTGGAAATCACTCCCGGACCCCAAAACTGTGAGTAATAGTCCAAGAAACAGGACAGAATCGGCCAAAAACGCGAGTGTTGATGACCGACATGTAAGTGCACCCCGGGGTTCGTTAATCATGTATGTCACTCGACAGCCCAAAACAGTGAGTTATAGTCCACGAAACGGGCCAGAATCGGCCAAAACTGTGAGTGTTGATGCCCGACACGTAAACGCACTCCGGGGTTCTTTAATTGTGGAAATCACTCCGGGACCCCAAAACAGTGAGTAATAGTCCAAGAAACGGGCTAGAATCGGCCAAAACCGTGAGGGTTGATGACCGACACGTAGGCGCCCTGGGGTTCGTTAATCGTGGAAATCACTCCGGCAACCCAAAACAGTGAGTAATAGTCCATGAAATGGGCCAGAATTGGCCAAAACTGTGAGTGTTGATGACCGACACGTAAACACACCTTCGGGTTCGAGAACAATTGAAATCGCTTCGGAACCCCTAAACAGTGAGTGATAGTCCACGAAACGGGTCAGAATTGACCAAAACTGTGATTGTTGACGACGGGCACGTAAAGGCACCCCGGGGATCGTCAATCTTGGAAATCACTCCCGGACCCCAAAACTGTGAGTAATAGTCCAAGAAACAGGACAGAATCGGCCAAAAACCCAAGTGTTGATGACCGACATGTAAGTGCACCCCGGGGTTCGTTAATCATGTATGTCACTCGGCAGCCCAAAACAGTGAGTTATGGTCCACGAAACGGGCCAGAATCGGCCAAAACTGTGAGTGTTGATGCCCGACACGTAAACGCACTCCGGGGTTCTTTAATTGTGGAAATCACTCCGGGACCCCAAAACAGTGAGTAATAGTCCAAGAAACGGGCTAGAATCGGCCAAAACCGCGAGGGTTGATGACCGACACGTAAGCGCCCTGGGGTTCGTTAATCGTGGAAATCACTCCGGCAGCCCAAAACAGTGAGTAATAGTCCATGAAATGGGCCAGAATTGGCCAAGACTGTGAGTGTTGATGACCGACATGTAAGCGCACCCCGGGGTTGTTAAT
>CAJFDF010001162.1:0-33520 GCA_904067115.1 Aegilops sharonensis
TTGGAGCTATATTTTTATTCACCACATGATATGTGTTTTGCTTGGAGTGTCATTTTATTTTCTTTAGCTTTGCTTGCTCTTTGAATAAAGTATCAAGATCTGAAATTCTTAAATGTTAGAGAGTCTTCACATAGTTGTATAATTATTCGACTACTCATTGATCTTCACTTATATCTTTCGGAGTAGTTTGTTATTGCTCTAGTGCTTCACTTATATCTTTTAGAGAACAATGGTGGTAGTTTTATCTTGAAGAAATAGATGATCTCTCATGCTTCACTTATATTATTTCTAGAGTCTTAAATAGCATGGTAATTTTGTTAAATAATCCTAATATGCTAAGCATACAAGATTTGTAAGAATTCTTATGAGTGTGTTGAATACTAAGAAAAGTTTGATGCTTGATAATTGTATTCAGATATGAAGATGGTGATATTAGAGTCATGCTAGTTGAGTAGTTGTGAATTTGAGAAATACTTGTGTTAAAGTTTGTGATTCCCGTAGCATGCACGTATGGTGAACAGTTATGTGATGAAGTCGGAGCATGATTTATTTATTGATTGTCTTCCTTATGAGTGGCGGTCGGGGATGAGCGATGGTCTTCTCCTACCAATCTATCCCCCTAGGAGCATGCGCGTAATACTTTGCTTTGATAACTTGTAGATTTTTGCAATAAGTATATGAGTTCTATATGACTAATGTTGAGTCCATGGATTATACGTACTCTTCTTCCTTCCACCATTGCTAGCCTCTCTAATACCGCGCTCCTTTCGCCGGTATCATACACCCACTATATACTTTCCTCAAAACAGCCACCATACCTACCTATCATGGCATTTCCATAGCCATTCCGAGATATATTGCCATGCAACTTTCCACTGTTCCGTTTATTATGACACGCTCCATCATTGTCATATTGCTTTACATGATCATGTAGTTGACATCGTATTTGTGGCAAAACCACCGTTCATAATTCTTTCATGCATGTCACTCTTGATTCAATGCATATCCCGGTACACCGCCGGAGGCATTCATATAGAGTCATATTTTGTTCTAAGTATTGAGTTGTAATTGTTGAGTTGTAAGTAAATAAAAGTGTGATGATCATCATTTTTAGAGCATTGTCCCAGTGAGGAAAGGATGATGGAGACTATGAGTCCCCCACAGGCCGGGATGAGACTCCGGACGAAAAATAAAAAAAAAGAAGGAGAAAAAAAAGAGGCCATAAAAAGAGAAAAGGACCAAATAAAAAAAGAATAAAAAATGAGAGAAAAACAGAGAAGGGACAATGCTACTATCCTTTTACCACACTTGTGCTTCAAAGTAGCACCATGATCTTCATGATAGAGAGTCTCCTATGTTGTCACTTTCATATACTAGTGGGAATTTTACATTATAGAACTTGGCTTGTATATTCCAATGATGGGCTTCCTCAAAATGCCCTAGGTCTTCATGAGCAAGCGAGTTGGATGCACACTCACTCAGTTTCTTTTGTTGAGCTTTCATATACTTATAGCTCTAGTGCATCCGTTGCATGGCAATCCCTACTCACTCACATTGATATCCATTGATGGGCATCTCCATAGCCCGTTGATACACCTAGTTGATGTGAGACTATCTTCTCCCTTTTTGTCTTCTCCACAACCACCATTCTATTCCACATATAGTGATATATCCATGGCTCACGCTCATGTATCGCGTGAAGATTGAAAAGGTTTTGAGAATGTCAAAAGTATGAAACAATTGCTTGGCTTGTCATCGGGGTTGTGCATGATTTAAATACTTTGTGTGGTGAAGATAGAGCATAGCCAGACCATATGATTTTGTAGGGATAACTTTCTTTGGCCATCTTATTTTGAGAAGACATAATTGCTTTGTTAGTATGCTTGAAGTATTATTATTTTTATGTCAATATTAAACTTTTGTCTTGAATCTTTCGAATCTAAATATTCATATCACAAGTAAGAAGAATTACATTGAAATTACGCAAACTAGCATTCCACATCAAAAATTATCTTTTTTATCATTTACCTACTCGAGGACGAGCAGGAATTAAGCTTGGGGATGCTTGATACGTCTCCAACGTATCTATAATTTTTGATTGCTCCATGCTATATTATCTACTGTTTTGGGCAATATTGGGCTTTATTTTCCACTTTTATATTACTTTTAGGACTAACATATTAACCGGCGGCCCAGCCCAGATTTGTTGTTTTTTGCTTATTTCAGTATTTCGAAGAAAAGGAATATCAAACAGAGTCAAAACGGAATGAAATCAACTGGAGAAGTTATTTTTGGAAGGAAAGCTACCGGATGGACATGGACCCCACGTCAAGGAAGGAACGAGGAAGCCACGAGGGTGGGGGGCGCGCCCACCCCGCTAGGGCGCGCCCCTGCCTCGTGGGGCCCTCGTGGCTCCCCTAACGTGCTTCTTCTGCCTATATAACTCCACGTACCCTAAAACTTCCAAAACAGAGATTAGATCGGGAGTTCCGCCGCCGCAAAACCTCCAGAGCCACCAAAAACCAATCGGGACCCTGTTCCGGCACCCTGCCGGAGGGGGGGAACCCTCACCAGTGGCCATCTTCATCATCCCGGCGCTCTCCATGACGAGGAGGGAGTAGTTCACACTCGGGGCTGAGGGTATGTACCAGTAGCTATGTGTTTGATCTCTCTCTCTCGTGTTCTTGATTTGGCACGATCTTGATGTATCAGGAGCTTTGTTATTATAGTTGGATCTTATGTTTCTTCTCCCCCTCTACTCTCTTGTAATGGATTGAGTTTTCCCCTTGAAGTAATCTTATCGGATTGAGTCTTTAAAGATTTGAGAACACTTGATGTATGTATTGCCGTGTGTATCTGTGGTGACAATGTGATATCACGTGATTCACTTGATGTATGTTTTGGTGATCAACTTGCGGGTTCCGCCCATGAACCTATGCATCGGGGTTGGCACACGTTTTCGTCGTGATTCTCCGGTAGAAACTTTGGGGCAGTCTTTGACGTTCTATGTGTTGGTTTGAATAGATGAATTGAGATTGTGTGATGCATATCGGATAATCATGCCCACGGATACTTGAGGTGACATTGGAGCATCTAGGTGACATTAGGGTTTTGGTTGATTTGTATCTTAAGGTGTTATTCTACTACGAACTCTAGGGCTGTTTGTGACACTTATAGAATAGCCCAATGGATTAATTGGAAAGAACAACTTTGAGGTGGTTTCGTACCCTACCATAATCTCTTCATTTGTTCTCCACTATTAGTGACTTTGGAGTGACTCTTTGTTGCATGTTGAGGGATAGTTATATGATCCAACTATGTTATTATTGTTGAGAGAACTTGCACTAGTGAAAGTATGAACCCTAGGCCTTGTTTCCTATCATTGCAATACCGTTTACGCTCACTTTTACCACTTGTTACCTTGCTTTTTTTATATTTTTGGATTAGAAAAACCTTTATATACCATCCATATTGCACTTGTATCACCATCTCTTCGCCGAACTAGTGCACCTATACAATTTACCATTGTATTGGGTGTGTTGGGGACACAAGAGACTCTTTGTTATTTGGTTGCACGGTTGCTTGAGAGAGACCATCTTCATCCTATGCCTCCCACGGATTGATAAACCTTAGGTCATCCACTTGAGGGAAATTTGCTACTGTCCTACAAACCTGTGCACTTGCAGGCCCAACGACGTCTACAAGAAGAAGGTTGCGTAGTAGACCTTAGGTACAAAGAACCATCCAGCAGAAGAAAGAAGTAATGAAAGGAGCCCTCATGGAAATTTTTGAAGAACCTGTGATGAAGGAAGAGGTGGAGGACACACCCGAAGAAGAGCCAATTAAACCCTGCGCCAAGTGATCTTATTCATGTGGAGAAGAAGGACACATCTCCCAGAGTTGTCTGAATGGGGACCTAGTAGAATTCCCGGCAGAGGAAGTAGAGTATGACCCAGAGGAAATAGAATCCCTGATTAACACGGAAAAGTCTAGGAAGAGAAATAGATTGGATCCCAGGAACAACCCAATTTCTACAAAGAAGGACCTGAGGCATATCACCTGTTTCAGGTGCAAAGATCCAGGGCACTACTTCAATAGTTGCCCAAAAAGGAAGCCGAGGACCCAAGGAGGCCTTGAAATCACAAGGAAACCTCGAGAGTTGTTAGGAGTAATATGTTTCCGTTGTAATGAAGTAGGGCACTTTGCCAGGGATTGTCCCAAAGAGAAGGAGACTTGTGATAAAGAGTTGAGTCTATGAGAAATATAGTAGTAGTAGTGGGAACAATTCTTTTGTATTAAGGTGTTGAGTTGAGGCATCTAATGGAAATGCTGGAGAGTGTAATAATGTGAGAATCAATAAGGTTAGCATTGTTGGTACGGAGTTGGATTTTATGAGTAGTTACTCTATGAAGAAAGATTTTGACCATTTTCGAGGATATGAGAAATATGGTCTATGGAAGAATTTGTGCATTCCAAGGGTGGTAGTACCCTGTGAGAACACTTGACCCCTGGAAAATATAATGATATTCCACTGAGTGGACGTCGGACAAAATAAGTACGAGTTTTGTCTTGATATGTGGGATACCCCAAGAGTATGAAGGGATGAAGTACTATTGGATATAAAGGAGGTAGAATGTTGGTAATATGGTGCAATTGTAACTCCATGATGAGTCTGAGTAATCACGTCTTAGTTTGGAACCAATAGAAGGAAGGGAGACAGTACAATTGGATGGATTTAAGAATGCTAGGAAGCTGGATGTTGGAATAATGATCAGTTGCCCCGATGATGAGTTCAAGGTTTACAAGTGATGAGATGGGAACCCACAGGCCCCAGGACCTGCCAAGAAGCAAGCACACTCTTGCTAAAGGAAAATACCCTGGAAGAAGTTACAACTTTATCAAGACGGTCTTATAGGATTAACGTAAAACCTGAGAGTTGTGAAGGAACAATAGTTGTTTGTTTGGATTGCAGAATCAATGGATTTATCCGAACTTAGTTCGTCAACAAGTGAAATTCTGCAATGCTTGTGAGGATGACCGAGTGTTAGAATGCGAGATTCGCTAAACCATATACAAGGTAATGATTTGGGTGCGGGATGGATTGATCACCATACCGACTTGCTCTTATTATTCGCCTTGCTATATGGGATGGTAAATCTAAGTGACTTACCCATAGTAGAGAGACGACGATCAAACCTTGTTTAAACCTTAGAATGATATGACAATTTTCCCTTGTACTAGGCACTTTTTGCCAATCGTAGGTCATACGGCGAGAATGAAGCCCATACCCATTTCCTGCAGGAGAAACCATAAATTGTTGACCACCATGAGATATCGATAGTTGTTTAGTATTGGCGCCAGACCTGTCAGCTAAGAAGACCCAATCACAGAAGAACCGTACCAAGATGAAAGGACACAAGAATTGAGGAAAAGGTTATGCCACTACCGGAAGAGCCCAGAGAAGGAATTTTCCCCGAGAATCTGAGAAGAATCGACATTGCCAACAAAAAGGATGGAGTATATGAGTTTTGATGGAACTGTAACCATGCTTCTAAGGGCGGTAGCACCCCAGAACCACTACTAGAAAAAGGCCTACTAATGGCGCACCAGTTTTGCCTACTAATGGCGCACTACTGGTGCGCCATTAGTATCACGCCACTAGTATTTTTTTACTAATGGCACACCAGTGGTGCGCCATTAGTATCTGGTATACTAATGGCGCACCACTGGTGCGCCATTAGTATAGGCCTCGGTGCGCCATTAGTATAGGCCACTGGTGCGCCATTAGTATAGGCAACGGTGCGCCATTAGTATTTTTGAATTTTGTAGCGGGAATATAGTAGTGGCACACCGTCTAACCCCCACCATGCGCCATTGCTATTTTTGAATTTTGAATTTGGATCTAGATCGCGATTTTTTTGCCCATTTTTTGCTCGTTTTTTTCCTCGTTTTTTTGCACGATATTATTTCAAATTTTGTTCCAGTTTTTGGATCTTGTACGTTCTTTTGTCATGTTCTTTTGCCGGAGAGGAGTTCGCCGGAGAGGAGGAGGAGGAGGTGACCGCAGCATCGCCGGAGAGGAGGACGAGGTCGCCGGAGAGGAGTTCACTGGAGCATCGGAGAGGAGGAAGGAGAAACCATGAGGGGATGGGAGGAGAGGAGGGAGGAGGAGCTCACCGGAGAGGAGGGAGGAGGAGCTCACATGAGAGGATGGAGGAGGAGCTCACCGGAGATGAGGGAGGAGGAGCTCACCGAAGAGGAGGGAGGAGAAACCGTGAGGGGAGGGGAGGAGAGGAGGGAGGAGGAGGTCGCCGGAGAGGAGGAGGAGGAGGTGACCGCAGCATCGCTGGAGAGGAGGACGAGGTCGCCGGAGAGGAGGAGGAGGAGGTGACCGCAGCATCGCTGGAGAGGAGGACGAGGTCGCCGGAGAGGAGGAGGAGGAGGTGACCGCAGCATCGCTGGAGAGGAGGACGAGGTCGCCGGAGAGGAGGAGGAGGAGGTGACCGCAGCATCGCTGGAGAGGAGGACGAGGTCGCCGGAGAGGAGGAGGAGGTCACCGGAGAGGAGGGAGGAGGAGCTCACCGAAGAGGAGGGAGGAGAAACCGTGAGGGGAGGGGAGGGGAGGTGAGGAGAGGAGGGAGGAGGAGGTCGCCGGAGAGGAGGAGGAGGTCACCGGAGAGGAGGAGGAGGACATCGCCGGAGAGGAGGAGGAGGTCGCCGGGGAGGAGGAGGGTAGTATGGTGGAGGAGTGGAGTAGTGGAGGAGAGGTGGAGTGGAGGAGAAGAATGAAGAGCTAAGGAGGAGAGGACAAGCCCAGCCATATATACCGCATACTAATGGCGCACCGCGGGCAGGTGCGCCATTAGTAACTTTATTTATTTTTTGGATTTATTTTGAATTTTGAAGGCGGGAAAATACTAATGGCGCACCGCTGGCAGGTGTGCCATTAGTAAATTTTTTTGATTTATTTTGAATTTTGAAGGCGGGAAGATACTAATGGCGCACCACGGGCAGGTGCGCCATTAGTAACTTTTTTTTGTTTTTTGATTTATTTTGAATTTTGAAGGCGGGAAGATAGTAATGGCGCACCACGGGCAGGTGCGCCATTAGTAAGTTTGAATTTTTTTTGAATTTTTTTGCCTCTCCAGATCTTAAAAGGCCCATAACTTTTTTTCTGTTAGGTTTTTGAGGATTTTGAAAATGTTTAACGGGGTTCCCCCGGTTAAATTTGGATGTAACTTTTCGAGTAGATGATTTTTCATATAAAAAACTTTTTCATCCGATTTAGTATGCAAAAGTTATGCCCATTTTTACAAATTCCCGAGAGATTTTGCAAAATAGTCGAAAATTCATGTTTGTAAATTTTGCCAACAACTAGACCACATATCACATGGGAATATTATTTTCTTTTATTTTTTTGACATTTTCATCATTTTCTTTTATTTTTTATAAAACTGAAAAGGCGATCCAGTGGGGTGCATTCGGGGGAATGTTTGGGCCAAAATACTAATGGCGCACCGTGGGAGTGGTGCCCCATAACTAGTTGAAACTAGTAATGGCGCACCACTCCCACGGTGCGCCATTAGTAGTTTTGAAAAAATTTAAAAAAATTACTAATGGCGCACCGTGGGATGTGGTGCGCCATTAGTATTTGCACAGTAATGGCGCACCAACACATGGTGCGCCATTAGTATTTGCACACTAATGGCGCACCAACACATGGTGCGCCATTAGTATTTACTAAAGGCGCACCACATGTACAGTGCGCCATTAGTGTCCATCCCATCTATAGCCCTTTTCCTAGTAGTGAACCCTGAGACGATCGATGGATTTTGGGAAGACCCCTGAACCTAACCTATTTCTTTCTTGCCTCTCCGAATCTTGAGGACGAGATTCATTTTAAGGGTGGTAGTTTTGTAACATCCCAAAATTCAAAATTTTGGAATGTTATATTAAATAAATAGATTTGATTGATTGTGGTGTGGTTGGTTGTGTGAAATTGAGTGAAATTTGATTTTTTTAAGTTAAATGAGATGGAATAAAAGGACTTCCCAAACTTTCGTCTTGCTTTTATGATCTCCATGGATTCAAATTATTTTCATCACAAAACCCTGGAGTGAAGATGATATGACTTCTTCCATTTAAATAAATGAAAAAGGGTTTTTGAAAGGATTTGAATTCCATTTTGAAAAAGGGTTTTTTGAAAAGATTTGCCGCCCCACCTCGCCGCTCGCCTGCGCCGCCGCCCGTGCCTTGCCCTGCCGCCGCGTGGAGTCACCGCCGCCAGCGCCGCCGCCCTGCGCCACCGCCAACCATCGCCGGAGCCGATCGCCGCCGATGCCCGATCCGATCCGCAGCCAACTCGCCTAAACCGGTATAAACCACCCGGTTCACCCGGTTTTCTATTTAGCTGTTTTAGTTTTTGGTTTTCGTTTCAAAACCGGTTTCGTTTCTTTTTAGTTAGCGAACTTTTTCCGTTCAGTAGTTTTAGCGAACAAGTTTTGTTCTATAGATCTATTTAGCGAACGTTCGTTCGGTAGAATTTTTCTTTTTCTTGTTATTTTCTGCCAGGGACCCATCCGTGAATATTTTTATTTACAGATTAGTTCCTCTGTTTCAAGCCCTCACAACTTTTTGCTCGATTGTCCAAATCCAACGAAACCAATGCCCACTTCTTCGTCATGATCTCCTCTATCCATATAATCAACTTGAACATATTTTTGAAAGTTTAAAATTTGATTTCAACCAGATTTGAATTCAAACTTCTTTTGTTCATAACTTGAGTTTTATAACTCCTATTTAGTTGATTCTTTTTGCAAGTTGAAGTTCTTGACCTAAACTTTCTGATAAGGCCAAATTCACTTAATTTTGTACTGTTAGAAATTATTTTCTGTTGCAAGAGTTGTTTGCTTGTTTTTGAAGTTTTCTGAGATGTTTTCTTCGATTCTTTTGCATGAGTGCTTATGTATGCAATTGCTTGCTCAGGATAGATTGACCGAAGTGTGACGAGTAGAAGTATCAGGAGTTATGAGTGCGAATCATCTTCATCAACAGTATAGGCAAGTTCACACTTTGAACATATCCCTTTATTACCCAGTTTTTTATGCATTAGTTTCAACCCTCAAACATTGCATGAGTAGGTTCGATAACTTGTGGGTACTAGGAAGTAGTTAATGGGATCGGAACCTATTGCCTTATATTCAAACCCTTGGGTGTTACTACGTTACACTTATACTGCTATGTTATGCTCGTAGAAGTGGTTTGGTTCGAGAGAATTCATGAAAGATGTGAGAGCATAATAATTATGGGTTAACTTAAGGTGGCTACTTTAATACACATCTGGGTGGAATGGTTGGGGCACCCTAGAGCACCCAGTGGTTTGCCCGGGCACCTGGAGAACCCAGTGCTTGCCCAAGGGGATCCTGGAGTACCCGTATGATCATCCTATGGACTGGCAAAGGGATCATAAGATTATTCATGCTAGAAACTTCCGTCTGCAGCCACAAGCCATTATGGGCTCTGGCATAGTTGACTATGTTGTGTGACCTCTTTCAGTGGTAGGCTAGCAGATGTAGGGGATGTAGGTGGTACTGTCAACTCAGAGTAAAGAGTTAATGCTTCTTAAAGACTGTGTCTCGGTCATCCGTTTCTCAAACACCATATAGTGCAAGAAATTCAACGGAGGAGATCGAGTCTTGTGGGGAAAAGTGCGCCAACCTCTGCAGAGTGTATAAACTAATCATGATTAGCCATGTCCCCGGTTATGGACGTCTTGAGTCTCTGGTACTTGGATTATCATGTTGATCTCACCACTTTACTTAATTAATTTGTTGGCTTATTAATTTTAATTTGGGATTGAGTTGGAGGAACCTTCTCAATTTCAACCAACTTGGTAGTTAAATAAAATATATTCCTTTGTTGTAGGAAAAAATTGGCTTTGTGCAAAAATAAACTTAGAGCTTTCCACCAGCCAAATATGCATGTAGTGATAGCTATTATTCATCATTATCCTATGGTGTGAATTTGCCAATACATTCAATGTGCAAAAATAAACTTAGAGCTTTCCACCAGCCAAATATGCATGTAGTGATAGCTATTATTCATCATTATCGTATGGTGTGAATTTGCCAATACATTCAATGTACTGACCTACATGGCTGCAACGTCTCATGATGCAGGAATCTTATGACGAGCAAGTGATACGTTAGGGTTACGATTTCTTCACTCAACTTTGCCATTGGTGTTGATGGGAATACACAACCTTGTTGTTACTTCTGCTATTCGGATTGAGGTAATAGTATTTACGTTACTTTATACATGTGATTTACCTCTGTTATAAATCCTCGAGTATTGTGTGTGTCAGCATACCGATCCAGGGATGACACTTAGGCACACAGACTTGACCGTCTGAGGTCGGGTCGCTACAGCTAGTGAGGAGGTAATACAGGTGGGAGAAGCGGCGGCTGGCAGGTGTCTGTAGCGTGGCAGGCTTGCGCTCCCACGTGGAACTCACATGCCTCTGCGTCCACTTTGCTACATCCACTTCCGCCTGACCTGGCGAAGGATGGGAGAATCCCAAACGGCTAAGAGGGAGGGTGTAAGAATATATGGCAATAAATAACCCAATAAATGAAAGTAAATAGGAATAATGTTTGGGATAAAATAGATTACTTGAGCAATAAATAACCCACATGAAGAAGTTTCCTCTCGCCCTCTCCTCTTCCATTGTGTTCCAATTCCATCGACTTTCCAAATAGCTTCATTTAGCATAGTATTTGAACCAACAAACTCTAGAGAGTACTGACACAACATTGCCTTTTAAAATAGCATCAATTAGTGGTAGACACACTTTTAGCATTTTATTAGAATCTCTAGATTTTATTGGTTCAATGAAAAAATAAAGTGTACATGCGGCCTCATTTCTATTTCGATCATGAATAAAGGCGATTTTTGATAAATACACTACATAATTCTATAAACACAAGGCTAACTATCCTCACAAACGTGCATGCCATGGTAGTGGTTCTTACAACCATCGGAACCCAATTTTGGGTCGACCCACTTGTTCCGATGGGTCGGTGGTGTCCGGTATCCAAGACACACTAAAAAAAGAGATATCTAGGCCAAAGATCCTCTTTTAATTCTCTCTGGCTGGCAATGACGCGACGGCCGGCGGCAGAAGTGGCGGCCAGCGGGTGTCTCTAGCATGGCCGGTTTCTAGATGAAGCGCAGACCGATGCTGTGGAAGTTCGTCTTCTAGGACCTGCATGCGTGATCCTACAATAATTTTTACCATCAAAATGGTGCTTCATGTACCTAGCTGTTGTGGGTAACTAGTTTGGCATCTTCTGTTTACCCAAGCATGTTGTCACTCCTCTGCCACCTCATATGGTAAGTTCGTAGTTTCATTGCCCGGTCCTCTATTTCCTTCTTTTCTTTAGCAATGCTCCTGTCACTGACAGATCGTTTGCTGATCTACTTCTTGTCCTGGCCACTCACTTCAGTGGCTCGTCTAGCAATGATAAACCAAACACTATTGTTGACGCTTCAGCCAAGGCCATAGTTCAGTACCCTGAAAACGGAGGCAACCTGCACTGCTTCACGATGCTTAGGACTTGCGCTATTCTCGACGTGATGTGATTGGACCCCCTTACAACAGCGTTGCTGGCACGAACTGTGTGTACTACAACGAGTCTCAGTTCTGAAACACAGCTAGTGAGTGATTTCTTCCACTCTTGAATTCAGTTTATGAAGAACATCTAGATGCTTGCTTCTGCTCACTGACGAAAATGTCATCTGGTTTCAGGAGTGGTTGGCGCATGGTACTCCTGGCTATAGGAGGTCCCGAACATCTTATGGATGAAGGGTGTAACGATGCCGTCGCAATTCGTCATCTAGGAGCCTGCATGACCATTGTTACCATGATCTGAACAATGCCCTGTCTAGCTTCATTTACCATAGTATTTTAACCAATATACTCTAGAGAGTAGTGACACAACATTGTCTTTTCAAATAAAATAAATTAGTGGTATACACACTTTTAGCATGTTATTAGAATCTCCACATTTTATTGGTTCGAAGAAAAATAATGTGTACATGCGGCCTCATATATATTTCGAGCATGAAGAAAGGAGATTTTTGAGAGGCTAGCTATCCTCATAGATGCACATGCCATGGTAATAGCTGTTACGACCATCGGAGCCCAAATTTGGGTCGACCCTCCTGTTCCGATGGGTCAGTGGTGTCCGGTTGCCATGGCACACTAAAAACTGAGATATCTAGGCAGGAGATCCTCTTTTAATTCTCTCCAGCTGGCGAGGAGGCAAGGGTCGAAGGGAGAAGTGCCAGCCGGTGGGCGTCTCCAACATTGTTGGTTTCCGGATAAAGTGCATATTGATGCCGTGGCGGTTCGCCATCAAGGACATACATGCATGATAGTTCAACAATTGTTACAATTTGGACAACGCTTCATCTAGCTTGCTGCAGTTGGTAACTAGTTTGGTATCTTCTGTTTACCCAAGGATGTTGTCATTCCTGTGCACAACAAACCCAGGATGATCGTCTTCAGCAAGATGCTCTTTGGTTCCATGCACCTTAAGTCGTATGACTGGGCTAGAAGTAACTCAGAGGGTGGAAATAACGCGCTCAACACATCAGATGGTAAGTTAGTAGTTTCATTCCCTGTTCCTCTATTTCCTTCTTTTCTTTAGCATTGCTCTTGTCGCTGACAAACTGTTTGCTGAACTATTTCTTGTCCTGACTAGTCACTTC
Source organism: Aegilops sharonensis (assembly GCA_904067115.1). Lineage (NCBI taxonomy): Eukaryota > Viridiplantae > Streptophyta > Magnoliopsida > Poales > Poaceae > Aegilops > Aegilops sharonensis. The sequence goes on from CAJFDF010001162.1 coordinate 12,772, forward strand.
AGGGGCTCGCCTAGCAAAGATAAACACAAACACTGTTGTTGGCGCTTTAGCCGAGACCATAGTTATGTACCGTGAAAATGGAGGCAACCTGCACTACTTCACGACACTTACCACTTGCGCTACTCTCGACGTGATGGGACCCCTTACAACAGCACTACTGGTAGGGACTGCTTGTACTATATATAGCAAGTCCCTGTTCTCAAATATAGCTGGTGAGTGTTTTATTCCAGTCTTGAATTCAGTTTATGAAGAACATCTGGATGCTTGCTTCGGCTCGCTAAGGAAAATGTCCTCTGGTTTCAGGTTTGGTTGAGGCACGGTACTCCTCGCTCAAGGAGATCCAACAACTATTGGATGAAGGGTGTAACGATGATGTGGCACTTCATCGTCTAGAACCTGCATGACCATTGTTACCATGATCTTAATGGCGATCCGTCTTGCTTGTTGTAGATAACAGTTGTAACCTTCGAAAGGCAGGCAGGCAGTTAGTCCAACCTAGCTCTGACTATGCTAGCAAAATCTTCTTTTTATCCTTATTCGTCGGTGTTGAAACTATCTCCTATAGTCCGCGATCTTCTTGTCGCGCGTCACGGTTTTCACGTGTACAGTCTAGCTTGGTCTAGAATTAGAAACCTTTCTATTTATTTTCAAAAAATGAAAAAGGAAGAAAATAAAATATATTGGGAAGCAAAGCATTGGACAGACACATGAGATATGTGGCGATAGATAGCCTAGTCTGACTGGCAAGGAGGCAACGCAGGTGGTAGAATGGCAGCCGACAGGTGTCCGTAGGGTGGCAGGATTGCGCGCCCACATGGACCGCGCGCTTCTTCGCATCCAGTTTACCGCACGCATGTCCGCCTGAGCTGCAAAGCATGGGTGAGACCCGAACGACTGAGAGGTAGGGAGAATATATGGCAATAAATAACACAATGTATTAATGTAAATAAGGCATAATGTTAGGGATAGAGAAACAATACTTTAGCAATAAATAATGAAAAACAAACCGGAGGTAGTATTCGCCTATCCCAGAAGAAGCAGTTTCCTCTTACGCTCTTCTACCGTTGTGTTCCAATTCCATCGTCTTTCCAAATAGCATCGTGTTCGAACCAATACACTGAGAGAGTAGTAACACAACATTGTCTTTTTGAATAGCATCATTTAGTGGTAGACACACTTTTAGCATGTTATTAGAATCTCTAGATTTTATTAGTTCAAGGAAAAATAAGGTGTACATGCAGCCTCATTTCCGTCTCGAGTATGAAGAAAGGCGTTTTTTTTAATACATTGCATAATACAATAAATACGAGGATAACTATCCTCACAAATGCACGCGCCATGTTAATGGTTGTTACAACAATTGGAACACATTTTGGGTCGACCCACATGTTCTGATGGGTCGGTGGTGTTCGGTTGCCCTGGCACACTCAAAAAATAGAAGTAGCGGCCAACGGGTGTCTCCAGCGTGGCTGGTTTCCAGGTGTAGTACATACCGACGCCGTGGTGGTTGGTTGTCTAGGACCTGCATGCATAATCCAACAACAATTGTGACCATCAGAACGATGCTTCGTCTAACTTGTTGATGTTGATAAGTACAGTTCTAACGAGCGAAAGGCAGTCAGTAAGTCAATCCAACCTAGCTCTCACCAGTCTACCAAACTCTTTTTTACCCTTATTTATCGGGGATAAAACTATCTCATGTTGGTCGTGATCTTGTTGTCGTGCATCGCGATATTCACGTGTACAATCTAGCTTAACTAATGGGTCTGGATTCAGAAACATTTTTGTTTCTTTTCCAAAAATGAAAAAGGGAAGAAAAATAAATATATTGGGAAGCAAAACAATGGACAAACACATGTGATGTAGGGTGATAGATAGCCTACCCTGCCTGGTGAGGAGGCAACGCTGGTGGGAGAAGCGGCGGCTGGCGGGTGTCTGTTTTTTTTTTACACTTGAAACAGTAGGAGAGGCTCCTACTGTATGTATTAAATTAAGTGACAAAAAGTCTTCCAGAGTTATAACCTTACATCCATAGCCATGTTGAAACTAAGGGGGTGTGGAGGGGTTTAAAACTAGAAAGAGGGAACAAAAGACTAAAGTTATATACTATTTACAAAAGAGGACAAAAAGGGTTGAAGTTTCTCTCCCACTCTGTAACGAAGAAGGGAAAGGTCCTCCTTCAACCTAGCCAGCCAGGATGATTTCGTAGGTGAAATCCCTCTGAAGTGTTTGTTGTTTCGCTCCTTCCATATGCTCCAAGCAGCCTGCAGGAAGATGTCCATGAACATTGGGCTATTCCATGTAGTTTTGGCGCGCTCAACCCATTGAAGTCTTGTACCATGTGTCATCCAGTTTATATTAATATGTGCCCAGCATTCTTGGCTAAATGGACAGGTGAAGAAAAGGTGCTCCAAAGTTTCTTCAATAGGAGAAGTACACAGCAGACATGTGTGGTTGTCACCAATGTTGTACTGTCTCCTCTTGAGCATGTTTCGTGTGTTTAGTCTATCTGAGAGGAGTAGCCAGCCGAACACTTTTATTTTCATGGTGACCTTAGATTTCCACAGCCAGTTGTATGTTTGGTGAGCTCTTATTTCTCTGAAATGGTATGAGTAATATTGGCTCGCAGTGTAATCTCCTTTACCCCAAATGCATGTCCGTTTGTCCTCTCCGTGGGCCAAAGTAATTGGAGTCAACAATTGTTGAAGGTCTAACAACTCTGCATGAGCCTGCGCAGAAAGGGGAAGGTGGAAGGTTTGGCCGAACGTGTCAGCCGTTATCATTGCCTGGACAGAGATATCCTCATATTTGGTGTATGAAAAGGCCCTGGGGTGTCTGTAGCCTGGCAGGCTTGCGCGCCCACGTGGAACGCTCATGCCTCCATGTGCACTTTACTGCATGCACATCCGCCTGACCTGGCGAAGGATGGGAGAGACCCAAACGGCTAAGAGGGAGGGTGTTAGAATATATGGCAATAAATAACCCAATAAATGAAAGTAAAGAGGAATAATTTTTTGGATAAAAATAGAATACTTGAGCAACAAATAATTAAAAAGAAACCAGAGGAAGAAGTTTCCTCTCGTGCTCTCCTCATACATTGAGTTCCAATTCCATCGACTTCCCAAATAGCTTCATTTAGCACAGTATTTGAACCAACAAACTCTAGAGTGTAGTGACACAACATTGTCTTTTAAAATAACATCAATTAGTGGTAGACACACTTTTAGCATGTTATTAGAATCTCTAGATTTTATTGGTTCAAAGAAAAATAAGGTGTACATGCGGCCTCCTTTCTATTTCGAGCATGAGGAAAGGCGATTTTTGATAAATACACTACATAATTATATAAACACGAGCCTAACTATGCTCACAAATGTGCATGCCATGGTAATGGCTGTTACAACCATCGGAACCCAAATTTGGGTTGACCCACCTATTTCAATGGGACGGTGGTGTCCTGCATCCAAGGCTCACTAAAAAAGAGATATCTAGGCAGGAGATCCTCTTTTAATTCTCTCTGGCTGGTAAGGACGTGACGGTCGGAGGGAGAAGTGGCGGCCGTCGGGTGTCTCTAGCGTGGCTAGTTTCCACATGAAGTGCACACCGATACCGTGGCGGTTCGTCTTCTAGTACCTGCATGTGTGATCCTACAACAATTGTTACCATTTGAATGGTGCTTCATCTAACTATTTGCTGTGGGTAACTAGTTTGGCATCTTCTTTTTACCCTAGCATGCTATCATTCCTCTGCACAACCAACCCGGGATGACTGTTTTCAGGAAGATGATCTTTGGTTCCATGCACCTTAAGTCAGATGACTGGGCTAGAAGTAACTCACAGGATGGTGCTAATGCGCTCACCACCTCACACGGTAAGTTTGTAGTTTCATTCCCCGTTCCTCTATTTCCTTAGTTTCTTTAGCAAGGCTCATGCCGCTGACAAATTGTTTGCTGATCTACTGCTTGTCTTGACCACTCACTTCAGGCACTCGTCTAGCAATGATAAACACAAACACTGTTGTTGACGCTTCAATCGAGGCCATATTTCTGTACACTGAAAACGGAGGCAACCTGCACTGCTTCAAGGTGCTGACCACTTGCGCTATTCTCGACGTGGTGGGACCACCTTACAACAGCGTTGCTGGCAGGAACTACGCGTACTACAACGAGTCTAGGTTCTGAAGCTCAGCTGGTGAGTGTTTTCTTCCAGTCTTGAATTCAGCCTATGAAGAACATCTAGATGCTTACATCTGCTCGCTGAAGAAAACGTCCTCTAGTTTCAGGTGTGGTTGTCACACGGTACTCCTGGCTCAAGGAGATCCCCAACAACTTCTTTATGAAGGGCGTAACGATGCCATCGCACTTCGTCATCTAGGAACCTGCATGACCATTGTTACCATGATCTGAATGGCGCTCCGTCTAGCTTCATTTAACATTGTATTTTAACCAATAGACTCTAGAGAGTAGTGACACAACATTGTATTGTCAAATACAATAAATTAGTTGTATACACACTTTTAGCATGTTATTAGAATCTCTAGATTTTATTGGTTCGAAGAAAACTAATTTGTACAAGCAGCCACATATCTATTTCGAGCATGAAGAAAGGCAATTTTTGATAAATACACTAGATAATTCTATAAACATGAGGCTAAGTCTCCTCATAAATGCACATGCCATGGTAATTGTTATTACATCCATCGGAGCCAAAATTTGGTTCAACCCTCCTTTCCTGACGGGTCGGTAGTGTCCGGCTGCCATGGGACACTCAAAAATGAGATAGGCAGGAAATCCTCTTTTATTTCTCTCCGGCTGGCGAGGAGGCGAGGGGCGAAGGGACAATTGGCAGCCTGCAGGTGTCTCCAACATTGTTGGTTTCCTGATGAAGTGCATACTGATGCCGTGGCCGTTCGCCGTTTAGGACCTACATGCGTGATACTACAACAATTGTTACAATCCGAATGACGCTTCATCTAGCTTGTTACTGTGGGTAACTAGTTTGGTATCTTTTGTTTACCCAGGCATGTTGCCATTCCACTGCACAACAAACCCGGGATGACCGTCTTGAGCAAGATTCTCTTTGGTTCCATGCACCTTAATTCGTATGACTGGGCTAGAAGTAACTCAGAGGGTGGAACTAATGCGCTCACCTCAGATGGTAAGTTAGTAGTTTCATTCTCTGTTGCTCTATTTCCTTCTTTTCTTTAGCAATTCTCCAGTCACTGACAAATCGTTTGCCGATCTATTTCTTTTCCCGGCCACTCACTTTAGGGGCTCGTCTAGCAAAGATAAACACAAACACTGCTGTTATCGCTTCATCCGAGACCATAGTTATGTAGCCTGAAAACGGAGGCACCCTGCCTTGCTTCACGACGCTTACCCCTAGCGCTAATCTCGACGTGATGGACCCCTTAGAACAGCGCTGCTGGCAGGAACTGCTCGTACTATAGAAAATCCCGATTCTCAAATACAGCTGGTGAGTGTTTTCTTCCAGTCTTGAATTCAGTTTATGAAGAATATTTGGATGCTTGCTTTTGCTCGCTGATGAAAATGTCCTCTGCTTTCTGGTGCGGTTGACACACGGTACTCCTGGCTCAAGGAGATGCCCAACAACTATCGGATGAAGGGCGTAACGATGTCATGGCACTTCGTCGTCCAGAACCTGCATGACTATTGTGACCATGATCTTAACGGTGCTCCGTCTAGCTTGTTGTAGATAACAGTTGTAACCTGCGAAAGGCAGGCAGTCATTTAGTCCAACCGAGCTCTGACCAAGCCAGCAAGATCTTATTTTTACCCTTATTCATAGGGGTTGAAACCATCTCCTGTGGTCCGTGATATTCTTCTCGTGCATCGTGGTTTTCACGTGTACAGTCTTGCTTGGTCCAAAATCAGAAACATTTTTGTTTATTTTCAAAAAATGAAAAACAGAAGAAAATTAATATATTGGGAAGCACAGCATTATACAGACACATGTGATATGTGGCGGTAGATGGCCTACCCTGCCTGGCAAGGAGGCAACGCAGGTGGGAGAAGAGGCAACCGAAGGGTGTCCGCAGCGTGGTAGGATTGCGCGCCCACATGGACCACGCACGTCTTCGCGTCCAGTTTACTGCAGGTGTGTCTGCCTGACCTGGCAAAGCACGGGGAGACACAAACTACTAAGAGGGAGGGTGTAGAAATGTATGGCAATAAATAATCCAATATATGAATGTAAAGAAGGAATAATGTTGGGGATAGAAAAAAATACTTGAGCAATAAATAATGAAAAAGAAACCGGAGGTAGTATTCGCGTCACCCAGAAGAAATAGTTTACTCTTGCGCTCTCCTCTTCAGTTGTGTTCCAATTCCATCGTCTTTCCAAATAGGATCATATAGCATCGTGTTCGAACCAATACATTCTAGAGTATAGTAACACAACATTGTCTTTTCAAATAGCATCATTTAGTGGTAGACACACTTTTAGATTGTTATTAGAATCTCTAGATTTTATTGGTTCATGGAAAAATAAGTTTTACATGCAGCCTCATTTCCGTCTCGAGTATAAAGAAAGGCAATTTTTAATACATTGCATAATACAGTAAATACGAGGCTAACTATCCTCATGAATGCACATGCTGTGGTAATGGTTGTTACAACCATCAGAACCCAATTTGGGTCGACCCACATGTTCTGATGGGTCGGTGGTGTCCGGTTGTCCTGGCACACTCAAAAAATAGAAGTGGCGGCCAACGGGTGCTTCCGGCGTGGCTGGTTTACAGATGTAGTGTATACCGACGCCCTGGTGGTTCGTCGTCTAGGACCTGCATGCGTAATCCAACAACAATTGTGACCATCTGAATGATGCTTCGTCTAACTTATTGATGTAGATAAGTACAGTTCTAACCAGCGAAAGGCAGGCTGTAAGTCAATCCAACCTAGCTCTCACCAGGCTAGCAAACTCTTTTTTACCCTTCTTTTTCAGTACGTAACTATCTCATGTGGTCCATGATCTTCTTGTCGTGTGTCGCGATATTCACATGTACAATCTAGCTTAACTAATGGGTCTGGAATCAGAATCATTTCTGTTTCTTTTCCAAAAATGAAAAAGGGAAGAAAAATAAATATATTGGGAAGCAAAACATTGGACAAAGACATGTGATGTAGGGTGATAGATGGCCAACCCTGCCTTGTGAGGAGGCAACCCAGGTGGGAGAAGCAGCGCCTGGCGGGTGTGTGTAGCATGGCAGGCTTGCTCGCCCACGTGGAACGCGCGTGCCTCCGTGTCCACTTCACTGCATACGCGTCCGCCTGACCTGGCGAAGGATGGGAGAGTCTCAAACGGCTGAGACGGAGGGTGTAAGAATATATGGCAATAAATAACCCAATAAATGAAATTAAAGAGGTATAATGTTTGGGATACAGAAAGAATACTTCAGCAATAAATAATTAAAAAAAACCAGAGGTAGTATTCGCCTCACCCACATGAAGAAGTTTCCTCCTGCGCTCTCCTCTTCCATTGTGTTCCAATTCTATCGGCTTTCCAAATAGCTTCATTTAGCATAGTATTTGAACCAACAAACTCTAGAGAGTAGTGACACAACATTGCCTTTTCAAATAACATCAATTAGTGGTAGACACACTTTTAGCATGTTATTAGAATCTCTAGATTTTATTGGTTCAAAGAAAAATAAAGTGTACATGCAGCCTCATTTCTATTTCGAGCATGAAGAAAGGCTATTTTTGATAAATACACTACATAATTCTATATACACGAGGATAGCTATCCTCACAAATGGACATGCCATGGTAATGGCTGTTACAACCATCCGAACCCAAATTTGGGTCGACCCACTTGTTCCGATGGGCCGGTGGTGTCCGGCATCCAAGGCACACTAAAAAAAGAGATATCTAGGTAGGAGATCCTCTTTTAATTCTCTCTGGCTAGCAAGGAGGCGACGGGTGAAGGGAGAAGTGGCGGCCTGCGGGTGTCTCTAGCGTGGCTGGTTTCCAGATGAAGCGCAGACCGATGCCATGGCAGTTCGTCTTCTAGGACCTGCATGCGTGATCCTACAACAATTGTAACCATCTGAATGGTGCTTCATCTACCTAGCTGCTGTGGGTAACTAGTTTGGCATCTTCTGTTTACCCAAGCATGTTGTCGTTCCTCTGCACAACCAACCCGGAATGATTGTCTTCAGGAAGATGCTCTTTGGTTCCATGCACCTTAAGTCGGATGACTTGGATGGAAGTAACTCAGAGGGTGGCACTAATGCGCCCACCACCTCATGTGGTAAGGTCGTAGTTTCATTCCTTGTTAATTCTTTTCTTTAGCAATGTTCCTATTACTGACAAATATTTTGCTGATCTACTTCTTGTCCCGACCACTCACTTCAGGGACTCGTCTAGAAATGATAAACCAAACACTGTTGTTGACACTTCAGCCTAGGCCATAGTTCTGTAACCTGAAAACGGAGGCAACCTGCACTGCTTCATGATGCTTAGCACTTGCGCTATTCTCGATGTGATGGGACCCCCTTAGAATAGCATTGCTGGCAGGAACTGCGCGTACTACAGCGAGTCTCGGTTCTGAAACACAACTGGTGAGTGTTTTCTTCCAGTATTGAATTCAGTTTATGAAGTACATCTAGATGCTTGCTTCTGCTCGCTGACGAAAACGTCATATGGTTTCAGGAGTGCTTGGCGCACGGTACTCCTGTCTCAAGGAGATCCCTAATAACTTCTAGGATGAAGGGTGTAACAATGCCATCGCACTTCGTCGTCTAGGAACCTGCATGACCATTGTTACCATGATCTGGACGGTGCTCCGTCTAGCTTCATTTAGCATAGTATTTTAACCAATAGACTCTAGAGAGTAGTGACACAACATTGTATTTTCAAATACAATCAATTAGTGGTATACACACTTTTAGCATGTTATTAGAATCTCTAGATTTTATTGGTTCAAAGGAAAATAATGTGTACATGCGGCCTCATAAATATTTCGACCATGAAGAAAGGCATTTTTTGATAAATACACTTCATAATTCCATAAACACGAGGCTAGCTATCCTCATAAATGCACATGCCATGGTAATAGCTGTTACTACCATCAGAGCCCAAATTTGGGTCGACCCTCCTGTTCCGATTGGTCGATGGTGTCCGGCTGCCATGGAACACTAAAAAAATGAGATATCAGGCAGGAGATCATCTTTTAATGAGATATCGAAGGTAGAAGTGCCAGCAGGTGTGTATCTCCAACATCGTTGGTTTCTGGATGAAGTGTATATTGATGCCGTGGCGGTTCGTCATCTAGGACCTACATGCGTGATACTACAACAATTGTTACAATCTGAAGGACGCTTCATCTATCTTGTTGTTGTGGGTAACTAGTTTGGTATCTTCTGTTTACCTAAGCATGTTGTCATTCCACTACACAACAAACCTGGGATGACCGTCTTCAGCAAGATGCTCTTCGGTTCCATGCACCTCAAGTCGTATGACTGGGCTAGAAGTAACTCAGCGGGTGGAACTAATGCACTGACCACATCAGATGGTAAGTTAGTAGTATCACTCCCTGTTTGTCTATTTCCTTCTTTTCTTTATTAATGCTCATGTCGCTGAGAAATCGTTTGCTAATCTATTTCTTGTCCTGACCAGTCAATTCAGGGGCTCCTCTAGCAAAGATAAATACAAACACTATTGTTGACGCTTCAGCCGAGACCATAGTTATGTACCTTGAAAATGGAGGCAATCTGCACTACTTCACGGCGCTTACCCCTTGTGCTACTCTTGACGTGATGGGGCCCCTTACAACAGCGTTGTTGGCAGGGACTGCTTGTACTATATATAGCAAGTCCCCATTCTCAAATACATCTTGTGAGTGTTTTCTTCCAGTCTTGAATTCGGTTTATGAAGAACATCTGGATGCTTGCTTCTGCTCGCTAAAAAATTGTCCTCTGGTTTCAGGTCTGGTTTACGCACGGTACTCCTGGCTCAAGGATATCCCCAACAACTATCGGATGAAGGGCGTGACGATGACGTGGCACTTCATCGTCTAGAGCCTACATAACCATTGTTAGCACGATCTGAACGGCACTCCGTCTAGCTTCATTTAGCATAGTATTTTATCCAATAGACTCCAGAGAGTGGTGACACAACATTATCTTTTCAAATACAATCAATTAGTGGTATACACACTTTAAGCATGTTATCAGAATCTCTAGATTTTATTGGTTTGAAGAAAATAATGTGTACATGTGGCCTCATATCTATTTCGAGCATGAAGAAAGGCGATTTTTGATAAATACACTCTTAATTCTATATACATGAGGCTAGCTATCCTCATAAATGCACATGCCATGGTAATAGCTGTTACAACCATCGGAGCCCAAATTTGGGTAGACCCTCCTGTTCCGATGGGTCGGTGGTGTCTAGTTGCCATGGCACACTCAAAAATGAGATATTAGGCAGGAGATCCTCTTTTAATTCTCTTCTGCTGGCGAGGAGGCGAGGGTCGAAGGGAGAAGTGCCAACCAGTGTGTGTCTCCAACATTGTTGGTTTCCGGATGAAGTGCATATTGATGCCGTGGCGGTTCACCGCCAAGGACCTACATGCGTGATACTACAACAATTGTTACAATCTGAACGACGCTTCATCTATCTTGTTGCTGTGGGTAACTAGTTTGGTATCTGCTGTTTACCCAAGCATGTTGTCATTCCTCTGCACAACAAACCCGGGATGACCGTCTTCAGCAAGATGCTCTTCGGTTCCATGCACCTTTAAGTCATATGACTGGACTAGAAGGAACTTAGAGGGTGGAACTAACGCACTCACCACATCAGATGGTAAGTTAGTAGTTTCATTCCCTGTTCCTCTATTTCCTTCTTTTCTTTAGCAATGCTCCTGTCGCCGACAAATTGTTTGTTGATCTGTTTCTTGTCTGGACTAGTCACTTCAGGGGCTCGTCTAGCAAAGATATACACAAATACTGTTGTTGGCGCTTCTGCCAAGACCATAGTTCTGTGCCCTGAAAATGGAGGCAACATGCACTACTTCACGACACTTATCCCTTGCGCTACTCTCTACATGATGGGACCCCTTACAACAGCGTTGCTGGCTGGGACTGCTCGTACTATATATAGCAAGTGCCCGTTCTCAAATACAGCTGGTGAGCGTTTTCTTCCAGTATTGAATTCAGTTTATGAAGAACATTTGGATGCTTGCTTCTGCTCGCTAACAAAAATGTCGTCTGGTTTCAGGTGTGGTTGACGCAGGGTACTCCTGGCTCAAGGAGATCCCCAACAACTATCAGATGAAGGGCATAACGATGACGTGGCACTTTGTCGTCTAGAACCTGCATGAATATTGTTACCATGATCTTAATGGCGCTCCGTCTAGCTTGTTGTAGATAACAGTTGTAACCTGCGAAAGGCAGGCAGGCAGGCAGTACAACCCAGCTCTGACCAGGCTAGCAAATCTTATTTTTAATTACCCTTATTCGTCAGGATTGAAAATATCTCCTGTAGTCCGCGATCTTCTTGTCGTGCGTCGTGGTTTTCGCGTGTACAATCTAACTTGGTATGCAATCAGAAACCTTTCTGTTTATTTTCAAAAATTGAAAAACAGAAGAAAAATAAATATAGTGGGAAGCAAAGCATTGGACAGACATATGAGATATGTGGCGATAGATTGCCTACTCTGCCTGGCAAGGAGGCAACGCGGGTGGGAGAAGCGGCAGCCGACAGGTGTCTATAGCATGGCAGGATTGCGCGCCCATATAGACTGCGCGCGTCTTCGCATCCAGTTTAATGCACGCGTGCCCGCCTGACCTGACAAAGCATGTATCAGACCCGAACAACTGAGAGGGAGGGAGTACGAATATATGGCAATAAATAATCCAATATGTGAATGTAAAGGAAAATAATGTTAGTGGTAGGAAAACAATACTTTAGCAATAAATAATGAAAAAGAAACCGGCAGTAGTTTTCACCTCGCCTAAAAGAAGCAGTTTCCTCTTGCGCTCTCCTCTACCGTTGTGTTCCAATTCCATCGTCTTTCCAAATAGCATCATTTAGCATCGTGTTCGAACCAGTAGACTCTAGAGAGTAGTAACACAACATTGTCTTTTTGAATAGCATCATTTAGTGGTAGACACACTTTTAGCATGTTATTAGAATCTCTAGATTTTATTGGTTCAAGGAAAAATAAGCGTTACATGCAGCCTCATTTCCGTCTCGAGTATGAAGAAAGGCGGGCTTTTTAATGCATTGCATTACACAATAAATACGAGGCTAAGTATCCTCGCAAATGCACATGCCATGGTAATGGTTGTTACAGCCATCGGAACCCAATTTGGGTCGACCCACATGTTCCGATGGGTCAGTGGTGTCTGGTTGCCCTAGCACACTTATAAAATAGAAGTGGCGGCCAGCGGGTGTCTCCAGCGTGGCTGGTTTCCAGATGTAGTGCGTACGAATGCCGTGGTGGTTCATCGTCTAGGACCTGCATGCGTAATCGAACAACAATTGTGACAATCTGAACAATGCTTCGTCTAACTAGTTGATGTAGATAAGTACAGTTCTAACAAGCGAAAGGCAGGCCATAAGTCAATCCAACCTAGCTCTCACCATGCTAGCAAACTTTTTTTACCCTTATTTTTGAAAAATACACTTCAAAATTCTATAAACAAGAGGTTAACTATCCTCATAAATCAAATGTCAATGTAATATATGTTACAACCATCGGAGTCCAAATTTGGTCGATTCTCCTGTTCCGATGGGTCGGTGGTGTCCGGTTGCCATGGCACACTCAAAAAAGAGATATCTAGGCAGGAGATCCTCTTTTAATTCTCACTGGCTGGCGAGGAGGCGAGGGTCGAAGGGAGAAGTGGCAGCTGGAAAGTGTATAATGATGCCATGGCGGTTCGCCAGCTAGGACCTACATGCGTGATACTACGAGAATTGTTACAATCCGAATGACACTTCATATAGCTTGTTGTTGTGAGTAACTAGTTTGGTATCTTTTGTTTACCCAAGCATGTTGTCATTCCTCTGCACAACAAAACCGGGATGACCGTCCTCAGCAAGATGCTCTTCGGTTCCATGCACCTTAAGTCGTATGACTGGCTAGAAGTAACTCATAGGGTGGAAGTAATGAGCTCACCACGTCAAATGGTAAGTCAATAGTTTCATTCCATGTTTATGTATTTCCTTCTTTTCTTTGGCAATGCTCCTGTCGGTTACAAATCGTTTGGTCATCTATTTCTTGTCCTGACCACTCACTTCAGGGGCTCATCTAGCAAAGATAAACACAAAACACTGTTGTTGACGCTTCAGCCGAGACCATAGTTTGTACCCTCAAAACGGAGGCAACCTGCACTAGTTCACGGCGCTTACCCCTTGTGCTACTCTCGACGTGATGGGACCCCTTAGAACAGCGCTGCTGGCAGGGACTCCTTATACTATAGCAAGTCCCCGTTCTCAAATACATCTGGTGAGTGTTTTCTTCGAGTCTTGAATTTAGTTTATGAAGAAAATCTGGATGCTTGCTTTTGCTCGTTGACGAAAATGTCCTCTGGTATCATGTGTGGTTGACGCACGGTACTCCTAGCTCAAGGAGATCCCCAGCAACTATTGGATGAAGGGTGTAACAATGTCGTGGAAATTCGTCGTCAAGAACCTGCATGACCATTGTTACCATGATCTTACCGACGCTCCGTCTAGCTTGCTGTAGATATTAGTTGTAACCTGCAAAAGGCAGGCAGTCAGTCAGTAAAACCTAGCTCTGACCAGGCTAGCAAAATCTTCTTTTTACCCTTATTCATCAGGGATGGAACTATCTCCTGTGGTTCGCGATCTTCTTGTCATGGATCGTGGTTTTCACGTGTAAAGTCTAGCTTGGTCAGGAATCAGAAACCTTTCTATTTATGTTCAAAAAATGAAAAACAAAAGAAAAATAAATATATTGGGAAGCAAATCATTGAACAGACACATGTGATATGTGCCGATAGATGGCCTACCCTTCCTGGCAAGGAGGCAATGTGGGTGGGAGAAGCAGCAGCTGGCGGGTGTCCGTAGCGTTGCAGGATTGCGCACCCACATGGACTGCGCCGTCTTCGCGTCCAGTTTACCGCTTCATTTAGCATCATGTTCGAACCAATAGACTCTAGAGAGTAGTAACACAACATTGTCTTCTCAAATAGCATCATTTAGTGGTAGACACACTTTTAGTATGTTATTAGAATCTCTAGATTTTATTGGTTCAAAGAAAAATAAGCTGTACATGCAGCCTCATTTCCATGTCGAGTAGGAAGAAAGGCGATTCTTCTAATACATTGCATAATAGAATAAATAAGAGGCTAACTATCCTCACAAATGCACACGCCATGGTAACGGTTATTACAACCATCGGACCCTATTTGTGTCGCCCCACCTTTCTGATGGGTCGGTGGTGTCCGGTTGCCCTAGCACACTCAAAAAATAGAAGAGGCGGCCAGCGGGTGTCTCCAGCGTGGATCGTTTCCAGATGTAGTGCATACCGACGCCGTGGTGGTTCATCGTCTAGGACCTTCATGCGTAATCCAACAACAATTGTGACCATCTTAACGATTCTTCATCTAACTTGTTGAAGTAGATAAGTACAGTTCTAACTAGCGAAGGGCAGGTAGTAAGTCAATCCAACCTAGCTTTTTACCCTTATTTATCAAGAATGAAACTATCTCATGTGTTCCATGAGCTTCTTGTCGTGCGTCGCGATATTCACATGTACAATCTAGCTTAAGTAATGGGTCTGGAATCAGAAACGTTTCTGTTTCTTTTCCAAAAATGAAAAAGGGAAGAAAAATAAATATATTGGGAAGCAAAACATTGGACAGACACATTTGATGTAGGGTGATAGATCTCCTTCCTTGCCTGGCGAGGAGGCAACGCGGGTGAGAGAAGCGGCAGCTGGCAGGTGACTATAGCGTGGCAGGCTTGCGCGCCCACGTGGAACGCGCGTGCCTCCGCGTCCATTTTACTTCATGCGCATCTGCTTCACCTAGCGAAGGATAGGAGAGACCCAAATGGCTGAGATGGAGGGTGTAAGAATATATGGCAATAAATGGCCCGACAAATGAAAGTAAAGATGAATAACATTTGGGATAGAAAAAGAATACTTGAGCAATAAATAATTAAAAAGAAACCAGAGGTAGTATTTGCCTCACCCACGGGAAGAAGTTTCCTCTCGCGCTCTCCTCCTCCATTGTGTTCCAATTCCATCGACTTTCCAAATATCTTCATTTAGCATAGTGTTTGAACCAACAAACTCTAGAGAGTAGTGGCACAACATTGTATTTTAAAATAGCATCAATTAGTGGTAGACAAACTTTTAGCATGTTGTTAGAATCTCTAGATTTTATTTGTTCAAAGAAAAATAAGGTGTACATGCGGCCTCATTTCTATTTTGAGCATGAAGAAAATAGATTTCTGATAAATACACTACATAATTCTATAAACATGAGGCTAACTATCCTCACAAATGTGCATGCCATGGTAATGATTATTACAACCATCGGACCCCAAATTTTGGTCGACCCACCTGTTCCGGTCGGTCGGTGGTGTCCGGTATCCAAGGCACACTTAGAAAAAGATATATCTAGGTAGGAGATCTTCTTTTAATTCTCTCTGGCTGGCAAGGAGGTGACGGGCGGAGGGAGAAGTGGCGGCCGGTGGGTGTCTCTAGCGTGGCTGGTTTCCAGATGAAGTGTAGACCGATGTCGTGGTGGTTCGTCTTCTAGGACCTGCATGCGGGATCCTAAAACAATTGTTACCATCTGAATGGTGCTTCTTCTACCTAGTTGCTTTGGGTAACTAATTTGGTGTCTTCTGTTTGCCCAAGCATACTGTCATTCCCCTGCACAACCAACCAGGGATGACTGTCTTCAGTAACATGCTCTTTTGTTCCATGCACCTTAAGTCGATGACTGGGCTAGAAGTAACTCGGAGGGTGGCGCTAATGCGCTCACCACCTCATATGGTAAGTTTCCTTCCCCATTCCTCTATTTCCTTATTTTCTTTAGCAATGCTCATGTCGCTTACAAATTGTTTGTTGATCTACTTCTTGTCCTGACCACTCACTTCAGGGGCTCATCTAGCAATGATAACCACAAACACTATTGGTGACGCTTCTGCCGAGGCCATAGTTATGTACCCTAAAAACAGATCCAACCTGCACTCCTTCATAGTGCTTACCACTTGCGCTATTCTCGACTTGATGTAACCCCCTTACAACAGCGTTGCTGGCAGGAACTGCGCGTACTACAACGAGTCTAGGTTCTAAAACACTGCTGGTGATTGGTTTCTTCCAGTCTTGAATTCAGTTTATGAAGAACATCTAGATGCTTGCTTCTGCTCGCTGACGAAAACATCCTCTGGTTTCAGGTGTGGTTGGCGCATAGTACTCCTGGCTCAAGGAGATCCCCAACAACTTCTGGACGAAGGGCGTAACAATGTTGTCCCACTTCATCGTCTTGGAACCTGCATGACCATTGTTACCATGATCTGAACGACGCTCCATCTAGCTTCATTTAGCATAGTATTTTAACCAATAGACTCTAGAGAATAGTGAGACAACATTGTCTTTTCAAATAAAATCAATTAGTGGTATACACACTTTTAGCATGTTATTGGAGTCTCTAGATTTTATTGGTTCGAAGGAATGTACATGCGGTCTCATATCTATTTCGAGCGTGAAGAAAGGTGATTTTTGATAAATACACTGCATAATTCTGTAAACATGAGGCTATTTATCCTCATAAATGTGCATGCCATGGTAATAGTTGTTACAACTATCGGAGCCCAAATTTGGGTCGACCCTTGATACGTCTCCAATGTATCTATAATTTTTATTGTCCATGCTGCTATATTATCATTCTTGGATGTTTTATAGTCGTTTTATAGTCACTTTATATCATTTTTGGTACTAACCTATTTACATAGTGCCAAGTGCCAGTTGGTGTTTTCTGCATGTTTTTTACATCACAGGAAATCAATACCAAACGGAGTCCAAACGCAGCGAAACTTTTTGTGGATTTTTTTGGACCAGAAGACATCCAGTGAGCCGGAGAAGCACCTGGGGGATGCTTCGAGGGGAGCACAACCCACCAGGGCGCGCCTAGGTGGGTTGTGCCCACCTCGGGTGCCCCCAAACCGCCTCTTTGCTCTATAAATACCCCAATATTCCAGAAACCCTAGGGGAGTCGACGAAAATCAATTCCAGCCACCGCAAGTTCCAGAAACCACAGATTCAATCTAGACACCATCTCGAAGGGGTGCATCATGTCCATTGGTGCCTCTCCGATGATGCGTGAATAGTTCTTTGTAGACCTACGGGTCCGTAGTTAGTAGCTAGATGGCTTCCTCTCTCTCGTTTGATTCTCCATACAATGGTCTCTTGGAGATCCATATGATGTAACTCTTTTTGTGGTGTGTTTGTTGGGATCCGATGAACTTTGAGTTTATGATCTGATCTACCTTTTTATTCATGAAAGTTATTTGAGTCTTCTTTGATCTCTTATATGCATGATTGCTTATAGCCTCGTAGTTCTTCTCTGATATTTGGGTTTTGTTTGGCAAACTTGATATATTTATCTTGCAATGGGAAGAGGTGCTTTCTAATGGGTTCGATCTTACGATGCTTGATCCCAGTGACAGAAAGGGAAACGACACGTATCTATCGTTGCTATTAAGGATAACAAGATGGGGTCTATTTCTAAATAAATAGATCTTTTCTACATCATGTCATCGTTCTTATCGTATTACTCTGTTTTTCCATGAACTTGATACATTAGATGCATGCTGGATAGCGGTTGATGTGTGGAGTAATAGTACTAGGTGCAGGCAGGAGTCGGTCTACTAATCTTGGACGTGATGCCTATATAATGATCATTGCCTAGATATCGTCATGATTATTTGAAGTTCTATCAATTTCCCAATAGTAATTTGTTCACCTGTCGTTTGCTACTTTTCTCGAGAGAAGCCACTAGTGAAACCTACGGCCCCCAGGTCTCTTCTTTCTTATATTTGCCTTTGCGATCTATTTTCCTTTGCTTTTATTTTCAGATCTATTAGACCCTCCTGCTTCGAGGGGTCGGCACTACTAGGAAAAGGCCTACTAGTGGCGCACCAGTTTTGCCTACTAATGGCGCACGTTGGATAGAACTCCGAAGTTAAGCGTGCTTGGGCTGGAGTAGTGTGAGGATAGGTGACCTTTTGGGTAGTTTGACCATGGAGTGCGATTTGACCTGAGATATATAGTAGTGTCTGGTGTGCCATTAGTGTCCATTTCATCTATAGCCCATTTCCTAGTAGTGTGGTGGTGTCCGGCTGCCATGGCACACTCAAAAATGAGATATCTCGGCAGGAGATCCTCTTTAAAGTCTCCCCGGCTGGCGAGGAGGCGAGGGTCGAAGGGAGAAGTGGCAGCCGGCGAGTGTCTCCAATATTGTTGGTTTCCGTATGAAGTGCATATTGATACCGTGGCGGTTCGCCTTCTAGGACCTACATACATGATACTGCAACAATTGTTACAATTAGAATGACGCTTCGTCTAGCTTGGTGCCGTGGGTAACTAGTTTAGTATCTTCAGTTTACCCAAGCATGTTGTCATTCCACTGCACAACAAAACCGGGATGACCGTCTTTAGCAAGATGCTCTTCGGTTCCATGAACCTTAAGTCGTGTGACTAGGCTAGAACTAACTCAGAGGGTGGAACTAATGGGCTCACCACATCAAATGGTAAGTTAGTAGTTTCATTCCCTATTCCTCTATTTCCTTCTTTTCTTTAGTAATGCTCCTGTCGCAGAAAAATCATTTGCCGATCTATTTCTTGTCCTGACCACTCACTTCAGGGGCTCGTCTAGCAAACATAAACACAAACACTGTTTTTGATGCTTCAGCCGAGACCATAGTTTTGTACCCAGAAAATGGAGGCAACCTGCACTACTTCACGACGCTTACCCCATGCGCTACTCTCGACGTGATGAGACCCCTTACAACAGCGCTGCTGGCAGGGGCTGCTCGTACTATAGCAAGTCCCCATTATCAAATACAGCTAGTGAGTATTTCTTCCAATCTTGAATTCATCTTATGAAGAACATCTGGATGCTTGCTTCTGCTCGCTAACGAAAATGTCCTCTGGTTTTAGGTGTGGTTGACGCATGGTACTCCTGGCTTAAGGAGATGCCCAACAACTATCGGATGAATGGTGTAATGATGTCGTGGCACTTCGTCGTCTAGAACCTGCATGACCATTGTTACCATGATCTTAACGGCACTCCGTCTAGCTTGTTGTAGATAACAGTTGTAACCTGCGAAAGTTAGGCAGTCACTCAGTCCAACCTAGCTAGCTTTGACCAGGCTAGCAAAATCTTGTTTTTACCCTTATTCGTCGGGGTTCAAATTATCTCCTGTGGTTCGCGATCTTCTTGTCGTGCGCCATGGTTTTGACGTGTATAATCTAGCTTGGTCAAGGATCAGCACCTTTCTATTGGGAAGAACAATAAATATATTGGGAAGCAAAGCATTGGACAGACACATGTGATATGTGGCAATATATGACCTACCCTGCCTGGCAAGGAGGCAGCGCAGGTGGGAGAAGCGGCAGCCCACGGGTGTCTGTAGCATGGCAGGATTGCGTGCTCACATGGATCGCACCGTCTTCGCGTTCAGTTTACCGCACGCGTGTCCGCCTGACCTGGCAAAGCATGGGTGGGACCCGAACAACTGAGAGGGAGGGAGTACGAATATATGGCAATAAATAACCCAATATATGAAGGTAAAGAAGGAATAATGTTAGGGATAGAAAAACAATACTTGAGTAATAAATAATGAAAAAGAAACCAGAGGTAGTATTCGCCTCGCCCGGAAGAAGCAGTTTCCTCTTGTGCTCTCCTCTTCCATTGTGTTCCAATTCCAAATAGCATAATTGTCGGTGTACTAAAGTAGGGGTACCCTAGTATCCCGAACTTGTGCACGGGCAGTTGCAGCTCCCCGCGGCAAGGCTTGCCAGGTGACCGCCAAGGTCCTCCGTGGTTCCTTTGGAGCCATTCAAGAACAAAGTATTCAAGCCAAGGAGACAAGGCCCCGGCAAGAGGAGCTTGCCGGGAAGGCCACTCGAGGCACCTAGGAAACAAGGCCCGGGTAAGAGGAGCTTGCCGGGAAGGCCCGGTGAGCGAAAAGCTTCCGGACGCGACAAGACGACGACCGCGGCAAAGCGCTTGCCGCGGCAAACCACCAGCGCTCCAGCACACCCACCAACGTGTCGCCCTGGGACCTTCCCAGGCGTGCGTGGCGGGAGGCTGTGCGTCCAACGATGCGCGGTGGCAAGCGGCGCTGACAAGATGGCCATCGTGGCAAGCGGTGGCGCCCCTGACGGTCCCTTTCTGCACTGTTTAGGCGACACAGACGGGCATTTAATGCCTTTGTCCCCTGCCGTCAGGGTTAGGTGCGATACACTGTACAAGTAGCTGTACCAACCGCAACACATTTTCCACTTTTACCCTTGTCTATGCTGCCACCTGTCGGAGACCCCTTGAGCATAAAAAAGGAGGCCCATGCGCAACATAGAGGGGGGTTCGGTTCGATTCCTTTCGATAGACACTCATGCTCGGTCCTGTAGCAACCATTGCTCCTGAGCAAGAACTCAATACACAAAAACAAGCAGCAGTAGGAGTATTATCTCTCCGGAGAGCTCCGAAGCTGGGTAAACTACTCGTGTGCTTTGCCTCGATC
>CAJFDF010001164.1:5009-38241 GCA_904067115.1 Aegilops sharonensis
CCCCCCTTCCCCTAGTCCTATTAGGACTAGGAAAGGTGGGCCGGCCCCCCTCTCTCTCTTTCCCCCTCCGGGAATCCTAATCCAACTAGGATTGGAGGGGGAATCCTACTCCCGGAGGGAGTAGGACTCCCTTGGTGCGCCTCCTCCTTGGGCCGGCCACCTCCCCCTTGGCTCCTTTATATACGGGGGCAGGGGGCACCCTAGGACACACAAGTTGATCTACGGATCTTTCCTTAGCCGTGTGCGGTGCCCCCTTCCACCATATTCCACTTCGGTCATATCGTCGCGGAGCTTAGGCGAAGCCCTGCGCCGGAGAAGTCATATCGTCGCGGAGCTTAGGCGAAGCCCTGTGTCGGTGGAGCATCAACATTGTCACCACGCCGTCGTGCTGACGGAACTCATCCCCGACACTTTGCTGGATCGGAGTCCGGGGATCGTCATCGAGCTGAACGTGTGCAGAACTCGAAGGTGCCGTACGTTCGGTGCTTGGATCGGTCGGATCGTGAAGACGTACGACTACATCAACCGCGTTGTTATAACGCTTCCGCTTTCGGTCTACGAGGGTACGTGGACGGACACTCTCCCCTCTCATTGCTATGCCATCACCATGGTCTTGCGTGATCGTAGGAAATTTTTTGAAATTACTACGTTCCCCAACACGTTTATCATGGAAATCACTCCGGGACCCCAAAACAGTGAGTAATAGTCCACGAAACGGGTCAGAATCGGCAAAACTATGATTCTTGATGACCGACACGTAAACGCACCCTAGGGTTCCATAATCGTGGAAATCACTCCGGCACCACAAAACAGTGAGTAATAGTCCATGAAACGGGCCAGAATCGGCCAAACTGTGAGTGTTGATGACCGACACGTAAACGCACCCCGGGGTTCGTTAATCGTGGAAATCACTCCCGGACCCTAAAACAGTGTCCATGAAACGGGCCAGAATCGGCCAAACTGTGAGTGTTGATGACTGGCACGTAAACGCACACCAGGGTTCGTTTATCGTGGAAATCACTCCGGGACCCCAAAACAGTGAGTAATAGTCCACGAATCGGGCCAGAATCGGCAAAACTATGATTGTTGATCACCGACACGTAAACGCACCCTAGGGTTCGTTAATCGTGGAAATCACTCTGGGACCCCAAAACAGTGAGTAATATTACACGAAACGGGCAAGTATTGGCCAAAACTATGAGTGTTGCGGACCGACATGTAAACGCACCCGGGGTTCAATCGTGATAATCACTTTGGGACCCCAAAACAGTGAGTAATAGTCCATGAAACGGGCCAGAATCGGCCAAACTGTGAGTATTGATGAACGACACGTAAACGCACCCCGTGGTACGTTAATCTTGGAAATCACTCCGGGAGCCCAAAACAGTGAGTAATAGTCCGCGAAACGGGCCAGAATCGGCCAAAACTATGAGTGTTGATGACCGACACGTAAACGCACCCCGGGGTTTGTTAATTGTGGAAATCACTACGGGACCCCAAAACAATGAGTAATAGTCCATGAAACGGGCCAGAATTGGCCAAACTGTGATTGTTGATGACCGACGCATAAACGCACCCCAGGGTACGTAAATCTTGGAAATCACTCAGGGACCCCAAAACAATGAGTGTTGATGACCGACACGTAAACGCGCCGCAGGGTTCGTTAATCGTGGAAATCACTCCGGGACCCCAAAACAGTGAGTAATATTACACGAAACAGGCCAGTATCGGCCAAAACTATGAGTGTTGCTGACCGACATGTAAACGCACCCGGGGTTCGTTAATCGTGATAATCACTTTGGGACCCCAAAATAGTGAGTAATAGTCCACGAAACGGGCCAGAATTGGCCAAAACTGTGAGTGTTGATGACCGACACGTAAACGCTCCCCGGGGTTTGTTAATCGCGGAAATCACTTCGAGACCCCAAAAACAGTGTGCAATAGTCCACGAAACGGGGCCAGAATCCGCCAAAACTGTGAGTGTTGATGACCGACACGTAAACGCGCCGCAGGGTTCGATAATCATGGAAATCAATCGGGGACCCCAAAACAGTGAGTAATAGTCCATGAAACGAGATAGCATTGGCCAAAACTGTGAGTGTTGATGACCGACACGTAAATGCACCCCGGGGTTCGTTAATCGTAGAAATCACTCCGGGACCCCAAAAGAGTGAGTAATAGTCCAAGAAACGGGCCGGCCAAAACTGTGAGTTTTGATAGCCGACACGTAGACGCACCCCGGGGTTCGTTAATAGTGGAAATCACTCTGGGACCCCTAAACACTAAGTAATAGTCCACGAAACGGGCCAAAATCAGCCAAAACTGTGAGTGTTGATGACCGACACATAAACACACACCGGGGTTCGTTAATCGTGGAAATCACTCCGGGACCCCAAAACAGTGAGTAATAGTTCACGAAACGGGCCATAATCGGCCAAACTATGAGTGTTGATAACTGATACGTAAACGCACCCTAGGGTTCGTTTATAATGGAAATCACTCCAGCACCCAAAAACAGTGAGTAATAGTCCATGAAACAGGCCAGAATTGGCCAATTTGTGAGTGTTGATGATCGACACATAAACGCACCCCGGGATTCGTTAATCGTGAAAATCACTCCGGGACCCAAAAACAGTGAGTAATAGTCCACGAAACGGGCCAGAATTGGCCAAACTGTGAGTGTTGATGACCGACACGTAAATGAACCCCGGGGTTTGTTACTCGTGGAAATCACTGCGGGACCCCAAAACATTGAGTAATAGTCCATGAAACGGGCCAGAATCGGCCAAACTGCGAGTGTTGATGACCGACGCATAAACGCACCCCAGGGTACGTTAGTCTTGGAAATCACTCAGGGACCCCAAAACAATGAGTGTTGATGACCGACAAGTAAATGCGCCGCAGGGTTCGTTAATCGTGGAAATCACTCCGGGACCCCAAAACAGTGAGTAATATTACACGAAACAGGCCAGTATCGGCCAAAACTATGAGTGTTGCTGACCGACATGTAAACGCACCCGGGGTTCGTTAATCGTGATAATCACTTTGGGACCCCAAAATAGTGAGTAATAGTCCATGAAACGGGCCAGAATTGGCCAAAACTGTGAGTGTTGATGACCGACACGTAAACGCTCCCCGGGGTTTGTTAATCGCGGAAATCACTTCGAGACCCCAAAAACAGTGTGCAATAGTTCACGAAACGGGGCCAGAATCCGCCAAAACTGTGAGTGTTGATGACCGAAACGTAAACGCGCCGCAGGGTTCGTTAATCATGGAAATCAATCCGGGACCCCAAAACAGTGAGTAATAGTCCATGAAACGAGATAGCTTTGGCCAAAACTGTGAGTGTTGATGACCGACACGTAAATGCACCCCGGGGTTCGTTAATCGTAGAAATCACTCCGGGACCCCAAAAGAGTGAGTAATAGTCCAAGAAACGGGCCTGCCAAAACTGTGAGTTTTGATAGCCGACACGTAGACGCACCCCGGGGTTCGTTAATAGTGGAAATCACTCTGGGACCCCTAAACACTAAGTAATAGTCCACGAAACGGGCCAAAATCAGCCAAAACTGTGAGTGTTGATGACCGACACATAAACACACACCGGGGTTCGTTAATCGTGGAAATCACTCCGGGACCCCAAAACAGTGAGTAATAGTTCACGAAACGGGCCATAATCGGCCAAACTATGAGTGTTGATAACTGATACGTAAACGCACCCTAGGGTTCGTTTATAATGGAAATCACTCCAGCACCCCAAAACAGTGAGTAATAGTCCATGAAACAGGCCAGAATCGGCCAATTTGTGAGTGTTGATGATCGACACATAAACGCACCCCGGGATTCGTTAATCGTGAAAATCACTCCGGGACCCAAAAACAGTGAGTAATAGTCCACGAAACGGGCCAGAATTGGCCAAACTGTGAGTGTTGATGACCGACACGTAAATGAACCCCGGGGTTTGTTACTCGTGGAAATCACTGCGGGACCCCAAAACATTGAGTAATAGTCCATGAAACGGGCCAGAATCGGCTAAAACTACGAGTGTTGATGACCGACCTGTAAACGCACCCCGGGATTCGTTAATCGTGAAAATCACTCTGGGACCCCTAAACACTAAGTAATAGTCCACGAAACGGGCCAGTATCGGCCAAAACTATGAGTGTTGCTGACCGACATGTAAACGCACCCGGGGTTCGTTAATCGAGATAATCACTTTGGGACCCCAATACAGTGAGTAATAGTTCACGAAACGGGCCATAATCGGCCAAACTGTGAGTGTTGATGACCGACCTGTAAACGCACCCCGGGATTCGTTAATCGTGAAAATCACTCTGGGACCCCTAAACACTAAGTAATAGTCCACGAAACGGGCCAGTATCGGCCAAAACTATGAGTGTTGCTGACCGACATGTAAACGCACCCGGGGTTCGTTAATCGAGATAATCACTTTGGGACCCCAATACAGTGAGTAATAGTTCACGAAACGGGCCATAATCGGCCAAACTGTGAGTGTTGATGATCGACACATAAACGCACCCCGGGATTCGTTAATCGTGAAAATCACTCCGGGACCCAAAAACAGTGAGTAATAGTCCACGAAACGGGCCAGAATTGGCCAAACTGTGAGTGTTGATGACCGACACGTAAATGAACCCCGGGGTTTGTTACTCGTGGAAATCACTGCGGGACCCCAAAACATTGAGTAATAGTCCATGAAACGGGCCAGAATCGGCCAAACTGCGAGTGTTGATGACCGACGTGTAAACGCACCCCGGGGTACATTAATATTGGAAATCACTCAGGGACCCCAAAACAGTGATTACTAGTCCGCGAAACGGGCCAGAATCGGCCAAAACTGTGATTATTGATGACCGACACGTAAACGTACCCCGGGGTTCGTTAATCGTGGAAATCACTACGGGACCCCAAAACAATGAGTAGTAGTCCATGAAACGGGCCGGAATTGGCCAAACTGTGATTGTTGATGCCGACGCGTAAACGCACGCCAGGGTATGTTAATCTTGGAAATCACTCCAGGACCCCAAAACAGTGAGTAATAGTCCACGAAACGGGACGGAATCGGCCAAAACTATGAGTGTTGATGACCGACACGTAAACGCACACCGGGGTCCGTTTATCATAGAAATCACTCCGGGACCCCAAAACAGTGAGTAATATTACACGAAACAGGCCAGTATCGGCCAAAACTATGAGTGTTGCTGACCGACATGTAAACGCACCCGGGGTTCGTTAATCGAGATAATCACTTTGGGACCCCAATACAGTGAGTAATAGTCCACGAAACGGGCCATATTGGCCAAAACTGTGAGTGTTGATGACCGACACGTAAACGCTCCCTAGGGTTTGTTAATCGCGGAAATCACTCCCAGACCCCAAAAACAGTGTGTAATAGTCCACGAAACGGGCCAGAATCCGCCAAAACTGTGAGTGTTGATGACCGACACGTAAACGCGCCGCAGGGTTCGTTAATCGTGGAAATCACTCCGGGACCCCAAAACAGTGAGTAATAGTCCAGGAAACGAGCTAGAATCAACCAAAACTGTGAGTGTTGATGACCGACACGTAAATGCACCCCGCGGTTCGTTAATCGTAGAAATCAGTCCGGGACCCCAAAAGAGTGAGTAATAGTCCAAGAAACGGGCCGGTCAAAACTGTGAGTTTTGATGACCGACACGTAGACGCACTCCGGGGTTCGTTAATCGTGGAAATCACTCTGGTACCCCTAAACACTAAGTAATAGTCCACGAAACGGGCCAAAATCAGCCAAAACTATGAGTGTTGATGACCGACACATAAACACACACCGGGGTTCGTTAATCGTGGAAATCACTCCGGGACCCCAAAACAGTGAGTAATAGTCCACGAAACGGGCCATAATCGGCCAAACTATGAGTGTTGATAACTGGCACGTCAACGCACCCTAGGGTTCTTTAATCATGGAAATCACTCCGGCACCCCAAAACAGTGAGTAATAGTCCATGAAACGGGCCAGAATCGGCCAAACTGTGAGTGTTGATGATCGACACATAAACGCACCCCGGGATTCGTTAATCGTGAAAATCACTCCGGGACCCAAAAACAGTGTGTAATAGTCCATGAAACGGGCCAGAATTGGCCAAACTGTGAGTGTTGATGACCGACACGTATATGAACCCCGGGGTTTGTTACTCGTGGAAATCACTGCGGGACCCCAAAACATTGAGTAATAGTCCATGAAACGGGCCAGAATCGGCCAAACTGTGAGTGTTGATGACCGACACGTAAACGCGCCGCAGGGTTCGTTAATCGTGGAAATCACTCCGGGACCCCAAAACAGTGAGTAATATTACACGAAACAGGCCAGTATCGGCCAAAACCATGAGTGTTGCTGACCGACATGTAAATGCACCCGGGGTTCGTTAATCGTGATAATCACTTTGGGACCCCAAAACAGTGAGTAATAGTCCATTAAACGGGCCAGAATCGGCAAAACTATGATTCTTGATGACCGACACGTAAACGCACCCTAGGGTTCCTTAATCGTGGAAATCACTCCGGCACCCCAAAACAGTAAGTAATAGTCCATGAAACGGGCCAGAATCGGCCTAACTGTGAGTGTTGATGACCGACACGTAAACGCACCCCGGGGTTTGTTAATTGTGGAAATCACTACGGGATCCCAAAACAGTGTCCATGAAACGAGCCAGAATCGGCCAAACTGTGAGTGTTGATGACCGGCATGTAAACGCACACCGGGGTTCGTTTATCGTGGAAATCACTCCGGGTCCCCAAAACAGTGAGTAATAGTCCACGAAACGGGTCAGAATCGACAAAACTATGATTCTTGATGACCGACACGTAAACTCACCCTAGGGTTCGTTAATCGTGGAAATCACTCTTGGACCCCAAAACAGTGAGTAATATTACACGAAGCGGGCCAGTATCGGCCAAAACTATGAGTGTTGCTGACCGACATGTAAACGCACCCGGGGTTCGTTAATCGTGATAATCACTTTGGGACCCCAAAACAGTGAGTAATAGTCCATGAAACGGGCAAGAATCGGCCAAACTGTGAGTATTGATGAACGACACGTAAACGCACCCCGGGGTACGTTAATCTTAGAAATCACTCCGGGACCCCAAAACAGTGAGTAATAGTCCGCGAAACGGGCCAGAATCGGCCAAAACTATGAGTGTTGATGACCGACACGTAAACGCACCCCGGGGTTCGTTAATCGTGGAAATCACTACGGGACCCCAAAACAATGAGTAATAGTCCATGAAATGGGCCAGAATCGGCAAAACTATGATTCTTGATGACCGACACGTAAACGCACCCCGGGGTTCGTTAATCGTGGAAATCACTCCGGGACCCCAAAACAGTGAGTAATAGTCCACGAAACGGGTCAGAATCGACAAAACTATGATTCTTGATGACCGACACGTAAACGCACCCCGGGGTTCGTTAATCGTGGAAATCACTCCGGGACCCCAAAACAGTGAGTAATAGTCCACGAAACGGGTCAGAATCGACAAAACTATGATTCTTGATGACCGACACGTAAACGCACCCCGGGGTTCGTTAATCGTGGAAATCACTCCGGGACCCCAAAACAGTGAGTAATAGTCCACGAAACGGGTCAGAATCGACAAAACTATGATTCTTGATGACCGACACGTAAACGCACCCCGGGGTTCGTTAATCGTGGAAATCACTCCGGGACCCCAAAACAGTGAGTAATAGTCCACGAAACGGGTCAGAATCGACAAAACTATGATTCTTGATGACCGACACGTAAACGCACCCCGGGGTTCGTTAATCGTGGAAATCACTCCGGGACCCCAAAACAGTGAGTAATAGTCCACGAAACGGGTCAGAATCGACAAAACTATGATTCTTGATGACCGACACGTAAACGCACCCCGGGGTTCGTTAATCGTGGAAATCACTCCGGGACCCCAAAACAGTGAGTAATAGTCCACGAAACGGGTCAGAATCGACAAAACTATGATTCTTGATGACCGACACGTAAACGCACCCCGGGGTTCGTTAATCGTGGAAATCACTACGGGACCCCAAAACAGTGAGTAATAGTCCATGAAACGGGCAAGAATCGGCCAAACTGTGAGTATTGATGAACGACACGTAAACGCACCCCGGGGTACGTTAATCTTAGAAATCACTCCGGGACCCCAAAACAGTGAGTAATAGTCCGTGAAACGGGCCAGAATCGGCCAAAACTATGAGTGTTGATGACCGACACGTAAACGCACCCCGGGGTTCGTTAATCGTGGAAATCACTACGGGACCCCAAAACAATGAGTAATAGTCCATGAAATGGGCCAGAATCGGCAAAACTATGATTCTTGATGACCGACACGTAAACGCACCCTAGGGTTCCTTAATCGTGGAAATCACTCCGGCACCCCAAAACAGTGAGTAATAGTCCTTGAAACGGGTCAGAATCGGCCAAACTGTGAGTGTTGATGACCGACACGTAGACGCACCCCGGGGTTCAATAATCGTGGATATCACTCCGGGACCCCCAAACAGTTAGTAATAGTCCACGAAACGGGCCAAAATCAGCCAAAACTATGAGTATTGATGACAGACACGTAAACGCACCCTGGGGTTTGTTAATCGTAAAAATCACTCCGAGAGCCCAAAACAGTGAGAAATAGTCCACGAAATGGGACAGAATCGGCCAAATTGTGAGTGTTGATGACCGACATATAAACGCACCCCGGGGTCCGTTAATCGTGGAAATCAATCTGGCACCCAAAAATAGTGAGTAATAGTCTTTGAAACGGGACAGAATCGGCCAAATTGTGAGTGTTGATGACCGACACGTAAACGCACCCCGGGGTCCGTTAATCGTCGAAATCACTCCAGGACCCCAAAATAGTGAGTAATAGTCCACGAAACGGGCCAGAATCGGCCAAAACTATGAGTGTTGATGACCGACATGTAAATGCACCCCGAGGTTTGTTAATGGTGGAAATCACTACGGGACCCCAAAATAGTGAGTAATAGTCCATGAAACGGGCCAGAATTGGCCAAACTGTGATTGTTGATGACTGACGCGTAAACGCACCCCGGGGTACGATAATCTTTGAAATCACTCCGGGACCCCAAAACAATGAGTAATAGTCCACGAAACAGGCCAAAATCGGCCAACACTACGAGTGTTGATGACCGACACGTAAATGCACCCCGGGGTTCATTAATCGGGGAAATCACTCCGGGAACCCAATACAGTGAGTAATAGTCCACGAAATGGGCCAGAATCGACCAAAACTGTGAGTGTTGATTGCCGGCACGTAAACCCACCCCAGGGTTCGTTAATCGTGGAAATCACTCCGGGCCCCCAAAACAGTGAGTAAGAGTTCACGAAACAGGCCAGAACCGGCCAAAACTCTGAGTGTTGATGACCGACACATAAACGCACCCCGGGGTTCGTTAATCTTGGAAATCACTCCGGGCCCCCAAAACATATAGTTATAGTCCACCAAACGGGCCAGAATTGGCCAAAACTGTGAGTGTTGATGACAGACACGTAAAGGCACCCCGGGGTTCGTTAATCGTGGAAATCACTTTGGGACCCCAAAACAATGAGTAATAGTCCATGAAATGGGCTAGGATCTGCCAAAACTGTGAGTGTTGATGACCGACACGTAAACACACCCCGGGGTTCGTTAATCATGGAAATCACTCAGGGACCCCAAAACAGTGAGTAATAGTCCACAAAACGGGTCGGAATCGGCCAAAACTGTGACTGTTGATGACCAACACGTGAACGCACCCTGGGTTCGTTAATCGTGGGAATCACTCCGGGACCCCAAAACCGTGAGTAATAGTCCACGAAACGGGCTAGAATTGGCCAAAACTATGGGTGTTGATGACCGACACGTAAACGCACCCCGGGGTACGTTAATCTTGGAAATCACTCCGGGACCCTAAAACAGTGAGTAATAGTCCATGAAACGGGCCAGAATCGGCCGAAACTACGAGTGTTGATGACCAACACGTAACCGCACCCCGGGGTTTATTAACCGTGGAAATCACTCCGAGAACCCAAAACAGTGAGTAATAAACAGGCCAGAATTGGCCAAAACTGTGAGTGTTGATGGCCGACACATAACCCCACCCCAGGGTTCGTTAATAGTGGAAATCACTCTGAGACCCCAAAACAGTGAGTAATAATCCATGAAACGGGCAAGAATCGACAAAAGTGTAAGTATTGATGACCGACATGTAAACGCACCCCGGGGTTCGTAAATCGTGGAAATCACTCTGGGACCCCAAAACAGTGAGATAGTCCAAGAAACGGGCCAGAATCGGCCAAACTGCGAGTGTTGATGACCGACACGTAAACGCACCTCAGGGTTCAATTATCGCGGAAATCACTCCGGGACCCCAAAACAGTGAGTAATAATCCACGAAACAGGCTAGAATCGGCCAAAACTGTGAGTGTTGAAGACCGACACATAAACGCACCACAGGGTTCGTTAATTGTGGAAATTACTCCGGACCCCAAAACAGTGAGTAATAGTCCACAAAACATGCCAGAATCGGCCAAAACTATGAGTGTTGATGACCGACACTTAAACGCCCCCCGGGGTTCGCTAATCGTGGAAATCAATCCTGTACCCCAAAACAATGAGTAATAGTCCATGAAACGGGCCAGAATCGGCCAAAATAGTGAGTGTTGCTGACCGACACATAAACGCACCCCAGGGGTTGTTAATTGTGGAAATCACTTCGTGGACCACAAAGAAGTGAGTAATAGTCCACGAAACGAGCCAGCATGGCCAAAACTGTGAGTGTTGATGACCGACACGTAAAGGCACCCCGGGGTTCGTTAATCGTGGAAATCACTCTGGGACCCCAAAACAATGAGTAATAGTCCATGAAATGGACCAGAATCTGCCAAAACTGTGAGTGTTGATGACCGACTCGTAAACGCACCCCGGGGTTCGTTAATCGTGGAAATCACTCCGGGACCCAAAAACAGTGAGTAATAGTCCATGAAACAGGCGAGAATCGGCCAAAACTATGAGTGTTGATGACCGACACGTAAACGCACCCCGGGGTTCATTAATCGTGGATATCACTCTGGGACCCTCAACCAGTGAGTAATAGTCCACGAAACGGGCCCAAATCAGCCAAAATTGTGAGTGTTGATGATAGATACGTTAACGCTCCCCGGGGTTCGTTAATCGTGGAAATCACTCCGAGAGCCCAAAACAGTGAGAAATAGTCCACGAAATGGGCCAGAATCGGCCAAATCGTGAGTGTTGATGACCGACATGTAAACGCACCCCGGGGTTAGTTAATCGTGAAAATCACTCTCGAACCCATAAACAATGAGTAATAGTCCGAGAAACGAGCCAGACTCGGCCAAAACTGTAACTATTGATGACCGACACGTAAACGCACCCCGGGGTTTGTTAATCGTGGAAATCACTCCGGGACCCCAAAGCAGCGAGATAGTCCAAGAAACGGGCCAGAATCGGCCAAACTATGAGTGTTAATGAACCGACACGTAAACGCACCCCGGGGTTCGTTTATCATGGAAATCACTCCGGGACCCCAAAACAGTGAGTTATAGTCCACGAAACAGGCCGGAATCGGCCAAAACTATAAGTGTTGATGACCGACACGTAAACGCACCTCAGGGTTCAATTATCGCGGAAATCACTCCGGGACCCCAAAACCGGTGAGTAATGGTCCACGAAACGGGCCAGAATCGGCCAAAGCTGTGAGTGTTGATGACCGACACGTAAACGCACCTCAGGGTTCAATTATCGCGGAAATCACTCCGGGACCCCAAAACCGGTGAGTAATGGTCCACGAAACGGGCCAGAATCGGCCAAAGCTGTGAGTGTTGATGACCGACACGTAAACGCACCTCAGGGTTCAATTATCGCGGAAATCACTCCGGGACCCCAAAACCGGTGAGTAATGGTCCACGAAACGGGCCAGAATCGGCCAAAGCTGTGAGTGTTGATGACCGACACGTAAACGCACCTCAGGGTTCAATTATCGCGGAAATCACTCCGGGACCCCAAAACAGTGAGTAATAGTCCACCAAACAGGCCAGAATTGGCCAAAACTATGAGTGTTGACGACAGACACGTAAAAGCACCCCGGGGTTTGTTAATCGTGGAAATTACTCCGGGACCCCAAAACAGTGAGTAATAGTCCACGAAACGGGCCAGAATCGGCCAAAACTATGAGTGTTGATGACCGACACGTAAACGCACCCCGGGGTTTGTTAATCGTGGAAATTTCCCTGAGACCCCAAAACAGTGAGTAATAGTCCACGAAACGAGCCAGAATCGCCAAAACTGTGAGTGTTTATGACCGACATTTAAAGGCACCCCGGGGTTCGTTAATCGTGGAAATCACTCTGGGACCCCAGAGCAGTGAGTAATAGTCCACGAAACGGGCCAGAATCAGCCAAAACTATAAGTGTTGATGACCGACACGTAAACGCACCCAGGGGTTCATTAATCGTGGATATCACTCTAGGACCGCCAAGCAGTGAGTAATAGTCCACGAAACGGGCCAAAATCGGCCGAAACTGTGAGTGTTGATGAGAGACACGTAAACGCACCCCGGGGTCGTTAATCGTGGGAATCACTCCGAGAACCCAAAACTGTGAGAAATAGACCAAGAAATGGGCCAGAATCGGCCAAATTGTGAGTGTTGATGACCGACATGTAAACGCACCACGGGGTTCTTTAATCGTGGAAATCACTCTAGAACCCAAAAACAATGAGTAATAGTCCAAGAAACGGGCAAGGATCGGCCAAAACTGTGACTGTTGATGACCCACACGTAAACGCACCCGGGGTTCGTTAATCGTGGAAATCACTCGGGCACCCCAAAACAGTGAGTAATAGTCCATGAAACGCGCCAGAATCGGCCAAACTGTGGGTGTGGATGACCGACACGTAAACGCATCCCGGGTTCATTTATCGTGGTAATCACACCGAGAACCCCAAAACAGTGAGATAGTCAAAGAAACGGGCCAGAATCGGCTAAACTGTGAGTGTTGATGACCGACACGTAAACGCACCCCGGAGTTCGTTAATCGTGGAAATTACTCCGGGAACCCAAAACAGTGAGTAATAGTCCACGAAACAGGCCAGAATCGGCCAAAATTGTGAGTGTTGATGCCCGACACGTAAACGCAACCCGGGGTTTGTTAATTTTGGATATCATACCGGGACCCCAAAACAAAGAGTAATAGTCCACCAAACGGGCCAGAATTGGCCAAAACTGTGAGTGTTGATGACAGACACGTAAACGCACCCCGGGTTTCGTTAATCGTGGAAATCACTCCTGGACCCCAAGACAGTGAGTAATAGTCCACGAAACGGGCCAGAATCGACCGAAATTGTGAGTGTTGATGACCGACACATAAACGCACCCCGGGGTTTGTTAATCGTGGAAATCACTTCGAGAGCCCAAAACAGTGAGAAATAGTCCACGAAATGAGCCAGAATGGCCAAAACTGTGAGTGTTGATGACTGACAGGTAAAGGCACGCCGAGGTTCGTTAATCGTGGAAATCACTTTGGGACCCCAAAACAATGAGTAATAGTCCACGAAATGGGCCAGAATCTGCCACAACTGGGAGTGTTGATGATCGACACGTAAACGCACCCCGGGGTTTGTTAATCGTGGAAATCACTCCGGGACCCCAAAACAATGAGTAATAGTCCACGAAACGGGCCAGAATCGGCCAAAGCTGTGAGTGTTGATGACCGACACGTAAATGCACCCCGGGGTTCGTTAATCGTGGAAATCACTGTGAGACTCCAAAACAGTGAGAAATAGTCCACGAAATGGGCCAGAATCGGCCAAATTGTGAGTGTTGATGACCGACATGTAAACGCACCTCAGGGTTCTTTAATTGTGGAAAGCACTCTGGAACCCAAAAACAATGAGTAATAGTCCAAGAAACGGGCCAGAATCGGCCAAAACTGTGACTGTTCTTGACCGACACGAAAACGCACCCCGGGGTTCGTTAATCATGGAAATCACTCTGGCACCCCAAAACAGTGAGTAATAGTCCATGAAACGGGCCAGAATCGGCCAAACTATGGGTGTGGATGACTGACACGTAAATGCCCCCCGGGTTCATTAATAGTGGCAAATACACCGGGACCCAAAAAACAATGAGATAGTCCACGAAACGGGCCAGAATCGGCCAAAGTGTGAGTGTTGATGACCGACACGTAAACGCACCCCGGGGTTCATTACTCGTGGAAATTACTCCGGGTCCCCAAAACAGTGAGTAATAGTCCACGAAACAGGCCAGAACTGGCCAAAACTGTGAGTGTTGATGACCGACACGTAAACGCACCCCGGGGTTCGTTAATCTTGGAGATCACTTCGGGACCCCAAAACAGTGAGTAATAGTCCACCAAACGGGCAAGAATTAGCCAAAACTGTGATTGTTGATGACCGACACGTAAACGCACCCCGAGGTTCATTACTCGTGGAAATCACTCCAGGACCCCGAAACAGTGAGTAATAGTCCACGAAACAGGCCAGAATCGGCCAAAATAGTGAGTGTTGATGACCGACACATAAACGCACCCCGGGGTTTGTTAATCATGGAAATCACTTCCGGACCCCAAAACAATGAGTAATAGTCCACGAAACGAGCTAGAATGGCTAAAACTGTGAGTGTTGATGACCCGCACGTAAACGCACCCTAGGGTTCGTTAATCGTGGAAATCACTCCGGGACCACAAAATAGTGAGTAATAGTCCACAAAACGGGCCAGAATCGGCCAAACTGTGAGTGTTGATAACCAACACGTAAAAGCACCCCGAGGTTCGTTAATTGTGGAAATCACTTCGGGACCCCAAAACAGTGAGTAATAGTCCTTGAAATGGGCCAGAATCGGCCAAAACTGTAAGTGTTGATGACCGACACGTAAACGCACCCCGGGGTTTGTTAATCGTGGAAATCACTCCGGGACCCCAAAACAGTGAGTAATAGTCCATGAAACGGGCCCGAATCGGCCAAAATAGTGAGTGTTGATTACCGACACATAAATGCACCCCAGGGTTTGTTAATCTTGGAAATCACCTCGGGACCCCAAAACAGTGAGTAATAGTCCATGAAACGGGCCAGAATCGGCCAAACTGTGAGTGTTGATAACCAACACGTAAAAGCACCCCGAGGTTCGTTAATTGTGGAAATCACTTCGGGACCCCAAAACAGTGAGTAATAGTCCTTGAAATGGGCCAGAATCGGCCAAAACTGTAAGTGTTGATGACCGACACGTAAACGCACCCCGGGGTTTGTTAATCGTGGAAATCACTCCGGGACCCCAAAACAGTGAGTAATAGTCCATGAAACGGGCCAGAATCGGCCAAACTACGAGTGTTGATTACCGACACGTAAACGCACCCCGGGGTTCGTTAATCGTGGAAATCACTCCGGGACCCCAAAACAGTGAGTAATATTCCACTCAACGGGCCAGAATCGGCCAAACTGTGAGTGTTGATGACGCACACGTAAATGCACCCCGGAGTTCGTTAATCTTAGAAATCACTCCGGGACCCCAAAACAGTGAGTAATAGTCCACCAAACGGGCAAGAATCGGCCAAAAGTGTGAGTGTTGATGACCGACACATAAACGCATCCTGCGGTTTGTTAATCGTTGAAATCACTACTGGACCCCAAAATAGTGAGAAGTAGTCCATGAAACGGGCCCGAATCGGCCAAAATAGTGAGTGTTGATTACCGACACATAAATGCACCCCAGGGTTTGTTAATCTTGGAAATCACCTCGGGACCCCAAAACAGTGAGTAATAGTCCATGAAACGAGCCAGAATGGCCAAAACTATGACTGTTGATGACCGACACGTAAACGCACCCCGGGGTTCGTTAATCGTGGAAATCACTCTAGGACCCCAAAACAGTGAGTAATATTCCACGAAACGGGCCAGAATCGGCGAAACTGTGAGTGTTGATGACCGACACGTAAAAGCACCCCGAGGTTCGTTAGTCATGGAAATCACTCCGAGACCCCAAAACAATGAGTAATAGTCCACGAAACGGGCCAGAATCTGCCAAAACTGTGAGTGTTGATGACCGACACGTAAACGCACCACGGGGTTCCTTAATCGTGGAAATCACTCCGGGACCCCAAAACAGTGAGTAATACTCCACGAAACGGGACAGAATCGGCCAAACTGTGAGTGTTGATGAGCGACACGTAAACGCACCCCTGGGTTCGTTAATCGTGGAAATCATTCCGGGACCCCAAAGCAATGATTAATAGTCCATGAAATGGGCAGAATAGGCCAAACAGTGAGTGTTGATGACCGACACGTAAACGCACCCTGGGTTAAAATTAATCGTGGAAATCAGTCCGGGACCCCAAACCAGTGAGTAATAGTCCACCAAACGGGCCAGAATCGGCCAAAACTGTGAGTGTTGATGATCGATACGTAACTGCACCCCGGTGTTCGTTAATATTGGAAATTACTCCGGGACCCCAAAACAGTGAGTAATAGTCCACCAAACGGGCAAGAATCAGCCAAAACTGTGATTGTTGATGACCGACACGTAAACGCACCCCGTGGTTCGTTAATCGTGGAAATCACTCCTGGACCCCCAAAACAGTGAGTAATAGTCCACGAAACGGGCTAGAATCGGCCAAAATAGTGAGTGTTGATAACCGACACATAAACGCACCCCGGGGTTTGTTTATAGTGGAAATCACTTCTAGACCCAAAAACAGTGAGTAATAGTCCATGAAATGGGCCAGAATGTGCCAAACTGTGAGTGTTGATGACCGACACGTAAACGCACCCCGGGGTTCGTTAATCGTGGAAATCACTCCGGGACCCCAAAACAGTGAGTAATAGTCCATGAAACGGGCGAGAATCGGCCAAACTATGAGTGTTTATGACCGACACGTAAATGCATCCGAGGTTCGTTAATCGTGGAAATCACTCCGAGACCGAGTAATAGTCGATGAAACGAGCCAGAATCTGTCAAAACTGTGAGTGTTGATGACCGGCACGTAAACGCACCACTGGGTTCCTTAATCGTGGAAATTACTCCTGGACCCCAAAACAGTGAGTAATAGTCCATGAAACGGGCCAGAATCGACCAAACTGTGAGTGTTTATGACCGACACGTAAACGCACCCCGGGGTTCGTTAATCGAGGAAATCACTCCGGAACCCCAAAATTGTGAGTAATAGTCCATGAAACGGGCCAGAATCGGCCAAAACTGTGAGTGGTTATGACCGACACGTAAACGCACCCCGGCGTTCGTTAATCTTGGAAATCACTCCGGGACCCCAAAATAGTGAGTAATAGTCCACGAAACGGGCCAGAATCGGCCAAACCGTGAGTGTTTATGACCGACATGTAAATGCACCCCAGGGTTCGTTAATCGTGGAAATCACTCCGAGACCCCAAAACAGGGAGTAATAGTCCATGAAACGGGCCAGAATCGGCCAAACAGTGAGTGTTTATGACCGACACGTAAACGCATCCGAGGGTTCGTTAATCGTGGAAATCACTCCGAGACCCCAAAACAGGGAGTAATAGTCCATGAAACGGGCCAGAATCGGCCAAACAGTGAGTGTTTATGACCGACACGTAAACGCATCCGAGGGTTCGTTAATCGTGGAAATCACTCCGAGACCCCAAAACAGGGAGTAATAGTCCATGAAACGGGCCAGAATCGGCCAAACAGTGAGTGTTTATGACCGACACGTAAACGCATCCGAGGGTTCGTTAATCGTGGAAATCACTCCGAGACCCCAAAACAGGGAGTAATAGTCCATGAAACGGGCCAGAATCGGCCAAACAGTGAGTGTTTATGACCGACACGTAAACGCATCCGAGGGTTCGTTAATCGTGGAAATCACTCCGAGACCCCAAAACAGGGAGTAATAGTCCATGAAACGGGCCAGAATCGGCCAAACAGTGAGTGTTTATGACCGACACGTAAACGCATCCGAGGGTTCGTTAATCGTGGAAATCACTCCGAGACCCCAAAACAGGGAGTAATAGTCCATGAAACGGGCCAGAATCGGCCAAACAGTGAGTGTTTATGACCGACACGTAAACGCATCCGAGGGTTCGTTAATCGTGGAAATCACTCCGAGACCCCAAAACAGGGAGTAATAGTCCATGAAACGGGCCAGAATCGGCCAAACAGTGAGTGTTTATGACCGACACGTAAACGCATCCGAGGGTTCGTTAATCGTGGAAATCACTCCGAGACCCCAAAACAGGGAGTAATAGTCCATGAAACGGGCCAGAATCGGCCAAACAGTGAGTGTTTATGACCGACACGTAAACGCATCCGAGGGTTCGTTAATCGTGGAAATCACTCCGAGACCCCAAAACAGGGAGTAATAGTCCATGAAACGGGCCAGAATCGGCCAAACAGTGAGTGTTTATGACCGACACGTAAACGCATCCGAGGGTTCGTTAATCGTGGAAATCACTCCGAGACCCCAAAACAGGGAGTAATAGTCCATGAAACGGGCCAGAATCGGCCAAACAGTGAGTGTTTATGACCGACACGTAAACGCATCCGAGGGTTCGTTAATCGTGGAAATCACTCCGAGA
This sequence comes from Aegilops sharonensis, assembly GCA_904067115.1. Lineage (NCBI taxonomy): Eukaryota > Viridiplantae > Streptophyta > Magnoliopsida > Poales > Poaceae > Aegilops > Aegilops sharonensis. Next base: position 23,640 of record CAJFDF010001164.1, read on the forward strand.
CCCCAAAACAGGGAGTAATAGTCCATGAAACGGGCCAGAATCGGCCAAACAGTGAGTGTTTATGACCGACACGTAAACGCATCCGAGGGTTCGTTAATCGTGGAAATCACTCCGAGACCCCAAAACAGGGAGTAATAGTCCATGAAACGGGCCAGAATCGGCCAAAACTGTGAGTGTTGGTGACCGACACGTAAACGCACCCCGACGTTCGTTAATCTTGGAAATCACTCCGGGACCCCAAAATAGTGAGTAATAGTCCACCAAACGGGTCAGAATCAGCCAAAACTGCGAGTGTTGCTGACCGACACGTAAACGCACCTCGGGGTTCGTTACTCGTGGGAATCACTCCGGGACCCCAAAACACTGAGTAATAGTCCACCAAACGGGCCAGAATCGGCCAAAACTATGAGTGTTGATGAATGACACATAAACTCACCCCGGGGATAGTTAATCGTGGAAATCACTCCTGGACCCCAAAACAGTAAGTAATAGTCCACGAAACGGGCCAGAATCGACCAAAATAGTTAGTGTCGATGACTGGCACATAAACGCACCCCGTGGTTTGTTAATCATGGAAATCAGTTCCGGACCCCAAAACAGTGAGTAATAGTCCATGAAACGAGCCAGAATGGCCAACACTGTGAGTGTTGTTGACCAACACGTAAACGGGCCAGAATCGGCCAAAATTGTGAGTGTGGATAACCGGCACATAAACGCACCCCGGGATTCATTAATCATGAAAATCGCTTCAGGACCCCAAAACAGTGAGTAATAGTGCACGGAACGAGCCAGAATCGGCCAAAACTGCGAGTGTTGATGACTGACACGTAAACGCACCCCGGGGTTCGTTAATCACGGAAATCACTCCGGGACCCCAAAAGAGTGAGAAATAGTCCGTGAAATGGGCCAAAATTGGCCAACCTGTGGGTGTGGATGACCGACAAGTAAATGCACCCCGGGTTCGTTAATCATAGCAATCTCTCCGGGACCCCAAAACAATGAGTAATAGTCTATGAAATGGGCCAGAATCGGCCAAAATTGTGAGTGTTGATGACCAAAACGTAAACGCACCCCAGGGGTTCATTAATCGTGCAAATCACTCCGCGACCCCAAAACAATGAGTAATAGTCCATGAAATGGGCCAGAATCGGCCAAAACTGGGAGTGTTGATGACCGAAACGAAATGCACCCCGTAGTTCGTTAATCTTAGAAATCACTCCGGGACCCCAAAACAGTGAGTAATAGTCCACCAAACAGGCAAGAATCGGCCAAAACTGTGAGTGTTGATGACCGACACGTAAACGCACCCCACGGTTCGTTAATCGTGGAAATCACTCCTGGACCCCAAAAGAGTGAGTAATAGTCCATGAAACGGGCCAGAATTGGCCAAAATAGTGATTGTTGATGACCGACACATAAATGCACCCCGTGGTTTGTTAATCGTAGAAATCACTTCGGGACCCCAAAACAGTGAGTAATAGTCCACGAAACAAGCCAGAATGGCCAAAACTGTGAGTGTTGATGACCGACACGTAAACGCACCCTGTCATGGAATTATCACGTTAGATGTCCTAGTGAAAGGACTTTGTCGTGGAACCATCGCGATCGGGTTAGCTTAAAGGGGTTAAACCGGACAATGGACACATGGAGTTTATACTGGTTCGGCCCCTTGCGGTGAAGGTAAAAGCCTACGATCCAATTGTGGTGTTCTTGATGTGGTCTCGATTACCAGGGAGCAAATATGCTTTGCCTAGTTCTCGAGTTGATCTTTCTTGTCCCTGAACCGCCGCCGGGTCGTGCCTTTATATACATAGGTTGACGCCCGACCGGTCTACAGAATCCCGAGGCCGGCTCATATAAGTGTCCGGCTTGGTTTCTCCTTTCCCTGACTTACAATACAAGTTATGCATCTATGGTGGTTCACTACTATGGGCCCTAATCCGCCATTGGGCTTCTAGGCCTCTAAGTCTTCATAGTTAAAACGCCATAGCCCTAGCCTTCACCATCATGGGCTCTTGTACGGGATTCCTTGTGAGTTAACCCGGCCCCTCCTGGGCGGTTTAACTCAATAGTCATATCCCCAACATTAGGCCCCAGGTTGATTTGAACCTGTTCATGTCAATCTTCGACTTTAGAGAAATTCTGATTTGAACATCTTCATGTTGTCCTTGTAAACCGTCGTGACATCATCTTCTAGAATCTACTTAAACCGCCATGACGTCATTTGCGTAAAAAACTCATAAAGATTTCTTTCATTTAATTGACCTCCGAAGATCGAGGCGATAGTTGTGCCCTAATCCTCCCTTTTTTAGGCTCCTCGATTTCCGCGCCGGCTTTCTTATCCATTTGCCTTATAAATAGACCCAGGGGTCCTTCCCTTTTCCCCTTCCGTGCTTCTTCCTCTCGACGCTCAAGCTTGACAGCTCCGCCGCCGCCGTCGTCCTTCAAGTGCTGCATCATCCCTGGCCGCTGCATCAACCTGAACGTACCAGAGATCCACGGCTCTTCTCCGGTAAGCCTCCTTCCCTCAACCCTAGATCTGAATTAGGGTTTCGGTTCTCATCTGTGTTCATCAGTGTTCGTCCATGCTCATTGTTTCGCCCTTTATGTCTCATCAAATCTAGATCAACTTGACCTTTTTCTTCTGCGGCCGAAGCTATAGTTTATTTCTCCTCACCATAGTATCCTTTTGACTACGAACTGACCCCATCTGGATCCTTTCCGTTTGCTGTCGCCATTTTAGGGGTTTGATATTTTTCCTTTTCCTGAACTGTGCTAGATCCAGAATTACAATTCCATCTTGTGAAACCTGTTTGCGTAGCACTTAGCAAAATTTCAGATCTGTTTCTTCCACTGTAGGCGGTTTAACCTTTAGAAAATGGTAACCGCCAGGTAGCATTAGCCCTCACTTAAACCGCCACCTTTTACATAACATAAATATCCGGTTTAACATATACATATGCTTTGATCAAATCCTCCGGTTTGACACCGGTTTACTCATATCAACCTTGAACCGTGAACCGGTGTTAAAACTTCCTTTACAGCTTGTCAGTTAAAATGGCCAAGCAGTTCTCTTCTTGTAATTGGGTCCCCTCCCGGATTAATGAAGAGCAGCTTACTGGATATGTGCTGACTGGCACTTTAGCCAAGAAGGAAATCATTCATTGGCGAAGCTTCCTAAACCTCAAGAAGGAGAAGTTGTCGTGTTTATGCAGCATCAGGACCGAGGATTCAGCCCTCCCGGATCAAAAAATTTCCGTGATGTGCTTGCTAGTTTCCAGATCCACCCTCAAGATATTGGACCAAACTCTATGTCCAAAATTTGCAACTTTCAAGTATTTTGTGAAGTTTATCTGCAAGAAGAACCATCTGTTGAACTTTTCAGAGACTTCTTCCACTTGAACCGCCGTACCGAATTTTGTGATGGCCCCAATACTAAACTTGGCGGAGTGTCGATTCAAAAGAGGAAATAAGTAGATTTTCCTCATGCCAAACATTACAGCCACCCAAAAGATTGGAACCAAACATGGTTCTATTGCCGGAACACCGCTCCTGCCGACGAAAATCCTCTGCCGGGTTACCGTCCTTATCGACTCAGCAATGGACATCCATTGCCCCAACGACTTACTGCCAAAGAGCGACAAACTTATGCGCCACAACTTGCTAAGCTCCGGGCTCTTCTAGGAAACGGTTTAACTGGTATTGATCTCGTCCATTGCTGGGTTTCATGGGGTATCCCGCCCTTAAGCCGCCGCACCAGATTAATGCATGAATATACCGGGGATGTCAACGATCTTCAACGGCACACTGACATACCGATGACTGACGAGGAAGTCACTGAGTCTGTCAAAAAGATGCTAGATGAACCGATTTCTGAGTGCAGCAAGACTGGGTTACGCCCCTTTTATGCCTCCAACAAACTGCCGGCTGTAAGAATTTATCCTTCTGCTTTTTAATCCGTCTCCCCTTTAACATTTTTCTGATAATGTTTTACTTATTCTTACAGGCCAAACATCCATTCTGGAAGAGGAAGCCTCAAGACAAACCGGAAAAACCACAAGACAAACCGGTGAGAGCTCCTCGTGCCAAGAGCAAGGTCACAAAGAGGCCGGCAAAGAAGAAAACCGCCGAGTCCTTTGATCCGCCCGAAGATGTTGAAGATTCGAAGCCATAGGTAGAACTTGATTCCCTTGGTTCATTTTTTATGCATCTTATTGACAATGATCATTATCAGGATAACGCGGAAGCCAGCCGTGCTGGCCAAGTAGAGGTAATCTCCCTTTCCTCCGATTCAGATCATGTATCAATACAAAAACTTCACCGCGCTGTCCGGAAAGTAAAACGCTCACATCCTCTTGCTCATTTGGATCCACAATTTTATTTGAAGACACAGCAACATGAAATTCGTCGCACAACCCGGCACAGTGGCCAGCAGGTCACTTCCTCCGGTTTACCAGACACTCCAATCCGGAAGCGTCGTCCAAAGGTCTCTTGTTCTTCTAATAAATCTTATGCCTTGGCCGGTTGCTTCCGATACCCACTTAATCCGTCTGATTAGAATTATCAGGTGACTTCCAACTCATCTTCTGGCGACTCTTCAACCACACAAGTGCCTCCTCTAAAGACCGTCCCTGGGTGATCATGATAGTTTTAGCTTTACTTCCTTGCACCGGTTTACCATATTAATCTCTGTTTGTTATTCTGTAGCGCCAAAGCCCGACTCACTAAGAAGGCAAAAACAAATGTTCCCACTGAGGAATTTGAACCGGAGAGGACCCCAGAAGGTACTGGTGGAGATGCTGATATTGCTATGGATGATCCTGTACCATAAGGTCAGGACACTTATGTTGATCCGCCAGAAGTTAATCCGGCCAGTCCTCATGCTAATCCGCCAAGCCCAATTGGTAATCCTCCAAGTCCTGCCGCTGATCCGCCAAGCCCAGCCAAAGCCTCAGATAAACCGGCTAGCCCAAGTAAAGCAACTGATGATGTTCTGATTACCGGGTTTGGCCATACTTCTCCTGATAACCCGGTTGCCTTATCAAAGGATACTGCCAAAGAAGAATTTGCTGTTGTGGAGAAAGGTAAATGGAAGACTGATCTGTCAAGCTATGCTCATCTCAACGCTCAAGAACTTCACTCTGGATACCTAAACCGCCTATATACAAGCCGTGACTATGAGGCTGGTTTAGTCAACTTGATGAAGGAGCGCTATGAGGTAACTTCCATTCTAAACCCTCTATAGCTTTCTTTATACTATATATCAACTCCACTTTAGCCCCCAAGGGCCGGTTTATCTCTTCCAGATGAACCGGAATTTTGGATAAAAAAGACTTCAACTGTGTAGCCCCCAAGGGCCGGTTTACCTCTTCAAGATGAACCGGGACTTTCTATTCAAAATTTGTCCTTGTTGACTTCCTTCACCTTTGATTTGTTTGATCAATTAGTCATTAGCCCCCAAGTGCCAAGTTTAATACTTGTACTGAGCCTTGGGACTTTTTAAAATATCAGTTAAGAAGCAATCCACATTAGCCCCCAAGTGCCAAGTGTATAACTTGTTATGTGCTTGGGACTTTGAAGAAGATATGAACAACTTATCCTCTGTCTGTTGCAGGTTGACTTGAGCAATAAAGATTCCCAAATTGCCGATCTTCAAGAAAATATTAAGTCCCAGCAAGCAAAAACCTCCAAGGCCAAGGAGGAACTGAAAGGCGCTTTAACAGCCATGGAGCAATTGAAAGATGGCTTCAAGAATGAACGGACAAACTGGGAAACCGAGAAGGCTGTTCTATTAAAGCGGGCTGAAGATGCCGAAGCGGCTCTTAAACCGATGGCGGAAGAGCTAACTGGGCTAAAGCATCAAGTGAACGCTATGACTTCTGCAATATTTGGTAAGTACTTTGTAAGAACCTCTCTTAAACATCTTTGAAATTGCGGGTTTAACCTCAAATTCTTAAACCGTTGCAGGCAGTCGTGTTGCTCATCTGGGCTCGGATACGCGGATGAAGTTGAAGGCATCATATACGTTGATTGAGCAACTGTATACTGGTGCACAACGAGTCATCTGTGCGGCCTCATACAATAAACCGGCACCAACTTTGACCAAGGATACGTTGGCCAATTTATCTATGACCCCTTCCCAGATAGAAGAGGTGAAGCAATCCGCTGCAAGGGCTGGCGCTTTAACAGCACTGACTCGGGCCAAAGATTGGATTGCGGATCTTGATCCGGCAGATATCGCAAAGGGCTATCCTGGTGAACAAGAAGATGGGTCAGAATTTGATAATGAAGCCCTCAAAGCCCTGACAAAGGAGATGCGCCCGCTGGCAAGCCAATTGGCTGAAGAGGTTGACTTGTGTGTTCATGACGGGTTGATGCCGCTGTTAAAGAAGTGCAGAATCTTATCCCGCCAATCCGTAAGCACACCTACGCCCCTGACGTTGAACCGTCCAATCTTATAAGTGAAGAAGCTGTCTTCCAAGATTTAACCCGGATTGACTAGGCCACCGTTGACTTCCAGCCACTGGGTGGGGAGGAGGAGGTTGAACCGACGCAAGCAGATCAATCAACTTCACGTCAACCTGGTGACGAGCCTTAATCCGGCAACCGGCTTGATTTTCCCAAACTGTGTTCTGTGGCACAAACAATCATTATTTTTGGCATCAAAGCGCCTTGTAATAGGCTAGTTGAAATACTTTGATCTGTTGCCATCGTGCAGTGCTACATGACATTTGTTTGATCCGCCATGATTATTTCTATGCTTCCTTATATACCTTGATAATTTCATGCAATCCTTATGTCTGCATAAGAAAAGTTGTCCTGGCGGTTTATCGCCGGACGGGTCATAATGCCCAATACAAAGCCTGGTTGATAACCAAGGCTGTAAAAATATCAAAATATGAAATAGATCATACCTGTGATATTAAATCATATTGTTGGCTTACCAACTTGATTGTAGTAGGGGTGAGGACCCAAATCTTGAGTATTGATAGCTCCCACCATGCAGTGCTGGTGTATATAATAAGTCATACCGGATTGTGATGAACACCAGATGATCATTCCGGCGGCATGTAGTCAAAGCCAGACCGGGTTATGTAACACCGATTTAATAATGAGTATGGTCTGACAACTTGTAGCTGAAAGCCAAGCCGGGTTAACAAACACCGGGTTATTATGATGACTGATAGCCATGCCGGGTCAATAGACGCCGGTTCAACATAAAATCTCATCAAAATAAAAAACTCTTTGACAAAGGCAAATAAAAACCGTGTAGTCGAGGCTTTTCAAGGGCTGCCGGGCCCAAATTCGAGGCTTTTCATGGGCTGCCAGGCCGCTGAATTAACCATTTTGCAAAGCCTTTCAAGATGGGCCTCCATCTAACCAATCGTCGTTTTAACTTTGACAAGTTCAGGGTCTGTATAAGATTGACTTGTCAAACGTTTGGTGGGTCATGCCAGGATTACCTGGATAGGAGTGGCTTACTTGATAAAGGCAGGTTAACCCGGGGTTTTAGGTGAATACACCAGGCTTCAAAGCTGTGCTTGATAGCATATTACAAGGGTCCTTTCAAACTCTTTCTTGCATTGCACAAAGAGCCACCAAGTAACTTTGTGAGCTGTGCTCAATGGGTGCCTATGTTTGAGTTGTGCACAGCATCCAGACTCTCTTTGGCCCCTTGGGTGTGAAGCTCCCAAGCTGTATTGTGTTGTGATAGCCGGTTTAACAGGCAGGACTCCGCTTTGTCAGTTGAAGCCCCCATGTAATCAAAAGATATTTGGGGAAAACGGCAGAGGCCCTGCTTATACCAAGGATGCCGATTTATTATATTGATCATAATATATACATTGTCAAAATATGTACATAAGAGGAACCTATGGCTCAGGTTTAGTAGGGCCGAAGGAGAGCTATGTTCCACGGCCGCCGGGTCTCCTCCTCAGGTTTGCGTGAGTCTGCGTGCTCTCGAACATCCATGAGGTAGTATGATCCGTTGTGCAGATTCTTGCTGACCACAAAGGGTCCTTCCCAAGGTGGGGATAACTTGTGCATATCGGTCTCATCCTGGATGAGCCGACGCACCAAATCGCCTTCCTGAAAGGTTCTTGTCTTGATACGGCGGCTGTGATAACGCCGCAGGTCTTGTCGATAAACCGCTGAACGAGCCAAAGACATGTCCCGTTTTTCATCTAACAGGTCCAGTGCTTCCTGGCGTGCTTGCTCGTTGTCCGCTTCAACATAATTGGCAACCCGGGACGAGTCATGACGAATATCACTTGGGAGTACCACCTCTGCCCCGTAAAGCATGAAGAAAGGTGTATAACCCGTTGATCGATTGGGGGTGGTGTTGATGCTCCATATCCCCAACACACCCCGGGGTTCGTTGATCGTGGAAATCACTCCGTGACCCCAAAACAGTGAGTAATAGTCCACGAAACGGGCCATAATCGGCCAAACTGTGAGTGTTGATGACCGACACGTAAAAGCACCCCGGGGTTCGTTAATTATGGAAATCACTCCGAGACCCCAAAACAGTGAGTAATAGTCCACGAAACGGGCCAGAATCTGCCAAACTGCGAGTGTTGATGACCGACACGTAATCACACCCCGGGGTTCGTTAATCGTGGAAAATCACTCCGGGACCCCAAAGCGGTGAGTAATAGTCCACGAAACGGGCCAGAATCGGCCAAACTGTGAGTGTTGATGACCGACACATAAATGCACCCTGGGTTTCGTTAGTCGTGGAAATCAGTCCGGGACCCCAAAACAGTGAGTAATAGTCCACAAAACGGGCCAGAATCGGCCAAAACTGTGAGTGTTGATGACCGATACGTAAATGCACCCCGGAGTTCGTTAATCTTGGAAATCACTCCGGGACGCCAAAACAGTGAGTAATAGTCCACCAAACGGGGAAGAATCGGCCAAAACTGTGAGTGTTGATGACCGATACGTAAATGCACCCCGGAGTTCGTTAATCTTGGAAATCACTCCGGGACGCCAAAACAGTGAGTAATAGTCCACCAAACGGGGAAGAATCGGCCAAAACTGTGAGTGTTGATGACCGATACGTAAATGCACCCCGGAGTTCGTTAATCTTGGAAATCACTCCGGGACGCCAAAACAGTGAGTAATAGTCCACCAAACGGGGAAGAATCGGCCAAAACTGTGAGTGTTGATGACCGACACGTAAAAGCACCCCGGGGTTCGTTAATCGTGGAAATCACTCCGGGACCCCAAAACAGTGAGTAATAGTCCACGAAACGGGCCAGAATCGGCCAAACTGTGAGTGTTGATGACCGACACATAAATGCACCCTGGGTTTCGTTAGTCGTGGAAATCAGTCCGGGACCCCAAAACAGTGAGTAATAGTCCACAAAACGGGCCAGAATCGGCCAAAACTGTGAGTGTTGATGACCGATACGTAAATGCACCCCGGAGTTCGTTAATCTTGGAAATCACTCCGGGACGCCAAAACAGTGAGTAATAGTCCACCAAACGGGGAAGAATCGGCCAAAACTGTGAGTGTTGATGACCGACACGTAAACGCACCCCGGGGTTCGTTAATCGTGGAAATCACTCCTGGACCCAAAAACAGTGAGTAATAGTCCACGAAACGGGCCAGAATCGGCCAAAATAGAGAGTGTTGATAACCGACACATAAACGCACCCCGGAGTTTGTTAATCGTGGAAATCACTTCGGGACCCCAAAACAATGAGTAATAGTACACGAAACGAGCCAGAATCGCCAAAACTGTGAGTGTTGATGACCGACACGTAAACGCACCCCGGGGTTCGTTAATCGTGGAAATCACTCCGAGACCCGAAAACAGTGAGTAATAGTCCACGAAACAGGCCAGAATCGGCCAAACTGTGAGTGTTTACGACCGACTCGTAAATGCACCTCGGGGTTCGTTAATCATTGAAATCACCCCGAGACCCCAAAACAAAGAGTAATAGTCCACGAAACGGGCCAGAATCTGCCAAAACGGTGAGTGTTTATGACCGACACGTAAACGCGCCCCGGGGTTCGTTAATCGTGGAAATCACTCTGGGTCACCAAAACAGTGAGTAATAGTCCACGAAACGGGCCAGAATCGGCCAAACTGTGAGTGTTGATGACGGACACATAAACGCACCCTAGGGTTCGTTAGTCGTGGAAATCAGTCCGGGACCCCAAAACAGTGAGTAATAGTTCACGAAACGGGCCAGAGTCGGCCAAAACTGTGAGTGTTGATGACCGACACGTAAACGCACCCCGGGGTTCGTTAATCATGGAAATCAATCCGAGACCCCAAAACAGTGAGTAATAGTCCACGAAACGGGCCAGAATCGGCCAAACTGTGAGTGTTGATGACCGACACGTAAAAGCACCCCGGGGTTCGTTAATCATGGAAATCACTCAGAGACCCCACAACAGTGAGTAATAGTCCATGAAACGGGCCAGAATCTGCCAAACTATGAGTGTTGATGACCGAAACGTAAACACACCCCGGGGTTCGTTAATCGTGGAAATCACTCCGGGACCCCAAAGCAGTGAGTAATAGTCCACGAAACGGGTCAGAATCGGCCAAACTGTGAGTGTTGATGACCGACACATAAACGCACCCTGGGGTTCGTTAGTCGTGGAAATCAGTCTGGGACCCCAAAACAGTGAGTAGTAGTCCACGAAACGGGCCAGAATCGGCCAAAACTGTGAGTGTTGATGACCGACACGTAAACGCACCCCGGGGTTCGTTAATCATGGAAATCACTCCGAGACCCCAAAACAGTGAGTAATAGTCCATGAAACGGGCCAGAATCGGCCAAACTGTGAGTGTTGATGACCGACACGTAAAAGCACCCCGGGGTTCGTTAATCATGGAAATCACTCCGAGACCCCAAAACAGTGAGTAATAGTCCATGAAACGGGCCAGAATCTGCCAAACTATGAGTGTTGATGACCGACACGTAAACACACCCCGGGGTTCGTTAATCGTGGAAATCACTCCGGGACCCCAAAGCACTGAGTAATAGTCCACGAAATGGGCCAGATTCGGCCAAACTGTGAGTGTTGATGACCGACACATAAACGCACCCTGGGGTTCGTTAGTCGTGGAAATCAGTCCGGGACCCCAAAACAGTGAGTAGTAGTCCACGAAACGGGCCAGAATCGGCCAAAACTGTGAGTGTTGATGACCGATACATAAACACACCCCGGGGTTCGTTAATCATGGAAATCAATCCGAGACCCCAAAACAGTGAGTAATAGTCCACGAAACGGGACAGAATCGGCCAAACTGTGAGTGTTGATGACCGACACGTAAAAGCACCTCGGGGTTCGTTCATCATGGAAATCACTCCGAGACCCCAAAACAGTGAGTAATACTCCACGAAACGGGCCATAATCGGCCAAACTGTGAGTGTTGATGACCGAGACGTAAAAGCACCCCGGGGTTCGTTCATCATGGAAATCACACCGAGACCCCAAAACAGTGAGTAATACTCCACGAAACGGGCCATAATCGGCCAAACTGTGAGTTGATGACCGACATGTAAACATACCCCGGGTTTCGTTAATCGTGGAAATCACTCCGGGACCCCAAAGCAGTGAGTAATAGTTCACGAAACGGGCCAGAATCGGCCAAACTGTGAGTGTTGATGACAGACACATAAACGCACCCAGGGGTTCGTTAGTCGTGGAAATCAGTCCGGGACCCCAAAACAGTGAGTAATAGTCCATGAAACGGGCCAGAATCGGCCAAAACTGTGAGTGTTGATGACGATACGTAAATGCACACCGGAGTTCGTTAATCTTGGAAATCACTCCGGGACCCCAAAACAGTAAGTAATAGTCCACCAAACGGGGAAGAATCGGCCATAACTGTGAGTGTTTATGACTGACACGTAAACGCACCCTGGGGTTCGTTAATTGTGGAAATCGCTCCTGGACCCCAAAACAGTGAGTGTTGATAACCGACACATAAACGCACGCCGGAGTTTGTTAATCGTGGAAATCACTTCGGGACACCAAAACAATGAGTAATAGTACACGAAACGAGCCAGAATGGCCAAAACTGTGAGTGTTGATGACCGACACGTAAACGCACCCCGGGGTTCGTTAATCGTGGAAATCACTGCGGGACCCCAAAACAGTAAGTAATAGTGGACGAAACGGGCCAGAATCGTCCAAACTGTGAGTGTTGATGACCGACACGTAATCACACCCCGGGGTTCGTTAATCGTGGAAAATCACTCCGGGACCCCAAAGCAGTGAGTAATAGTCCACGAAACGGGCCAGAATCGGCCAAACTGTGAGTGTTGATGACCGACACATAAATGCACCCTGGGGTTCGTTAGTCGTGGAAATCAGTCCGGGACCCCAAAACAGTGAGTAATAGTCCACAAAACGGGCCAGAATCGGCCAAAACTGTGAGTGTTGATGACCGATACGTAAATGCACCCCGGAGTTCGTTAATCTTGGAAATCACTCCTGGACCCCAAAACAGTGAGTAATAGTCCACCAAACGGGGAAGAATCGGCCAAAACTGTGAGTGTTGATGACCGACACGTAAACGCAACCCGGGGTTCGTTAATCGTGGAAATCACTCCTGGACCCAAAAACAGTGAGTAATAGTCCACGAAACGGGCCAGAATCGGCCAAAATAGTGAGTGTTGATAACCGACACATAAACGCACCCCGGAGTTTGTTAATCGTGGAAATCACTTCGGGACACCAAAACAATGAGTAATAGTACACGAAACGAGCCAGAATGGCCAAAACTGTGAGTGTTGATGACCGACACGTAAACGCAACCCGGGGTTCGTTAATCGTGGAAATCACTCCTGGACCCAAAAACAGTGAGTAATAGTCCACGAAACGGGCCAGAATCGGCCAAAATAGTGAGTGTTGATAACCGACACATAAACGCACCCCGGAGTTTGTTAATCGTGGAAATCACTTCGGGACCCCAAAACAATGAGTAATAGTACACGAAACGAGCCAGAATGGCCAAAACTGTGAGTGTTGATGACCGACACGTAAACGCACCCCGGGGTTCGTTAATCGTGGAAATCACTCCGAGACCCGAAAACAGTGAGTAATAGTCCACGAAACAGGCCAGAATCGGCCAAACTGTGAGTGTTTACGACCGACTCGTAAATGCACCTCGGGGTTCGTTAATCATTGAAATCACCCCGAGACCCGAAAACAAAGAGTAATAGTCCACGAAACGGGCCAGAATCTGCCAAAACGGTGAGTGTTTATGACCGACACGTAAACGCGCCCCGGGGTTCGTTAATCGTGGAAATCACTCTGGGTCACCAAAACAGTGAGTAATAGTCCACGAAATGGGCCAGAATCGGCCAAACTGTGAGTGTTGATGACCGACACATAAACGCACCCTAGGGTTCGTTAGTCGTGGAAATCAGTCCGGGACCCCAAAACAGTGAGTAATAGTTCACGAAACGGGCCAGAGTCGGCCAAAACTGTGAGTGTTGATGACCGACACGTAAACGCACCCCGGGGTTCGTTAATCATGGAAATCAATCCGAGACCCCAAAACAGTGAGTAATAGTTCACGAAACGGGCCAGAATCGGCCAAACTGTGAGTGTTGATGACCGAGACGTAAAAGCACCCCGGGGTTCGTTCATCATGGAAATCACACCGAGACCCCAAAACAGTGAGTAATACTCCACGAAACGGGCCATAATCGGCCAAACTGTGAGTTGATGACCGACATGTAAACATACCCCGGGTTTCGTTAATCGTGGAAATCACTCCGGGACCCCAAAGCAGTGAGTAATAGTTCACGAAACGGGCCAGAATCGGCCAAACTGTGAGTGTTGATGACAGACACATAAACGCACCCAGGGGTTCGTTAGTCGTGGAAATCAGTCCGGGACCCCAAAACAGTGAGTAATAGTCCATGAAACGGGCCAGAATCGGCCAAAACTGTGAGTGTTGATGACGATACGTAAATGCACACCGGACTTCGTTAATCTTGGAAATCACTCCGGGACCCCAAAACAGTAAGTAATAGTCCACCAAACGGGGAAGAATCGGCCATAACTGTGAGTGTTTATGACCGAGACGTAAACGCACCCTGGGGTTCGTTAATTGTGGAAATCACTCCTGGACCCCAAAACAGTGAGTGTTGATAACCGACACATAAACGCACGCCGGAGTTTGTTAATCGTGGAAATCACTTCGGGACACGAAAACAATGAGTAATAGTACACGAAACGAGCCAGAATGGCCAAAACTGTGAGTGTTGATGACCGACACGTAAACGCACCCCGGGGTTCGTTAATCGTGGAAATCACTGCGGGACCCCAAAACAGTAAGTAATAGTGGACGAAACGGGCCAGAATCGTCCAAACTATGAGTGTTTACGACCGACACGTAAATGCACCTCGGGGTTCGCTAAACGTTGAAATCACTCCGAGACCCCAAAACAGTGAGTAATAGTCCACGAAACGGGCCAGAATCTGCCAAAACGGTGAGTGTTTACGACCGACACGTAAACGCACCCCGGGGTTCGTTAATCATGGAAATCACTCCGGGACCCCAAAACAGTGAGTAGTAGTCCACGAAACGGGCCAGAGTCGGCCAAAACTGTGAGTGTTGAT
>CAJFDF010001166.1:14012-25278 GCA_904067115.1 Aegilops sharonensis
TTCGGTTGAAATCGATATAAAGATCACCGGAATCGGATGCACGGTTTGGAAATGACAAGCAAAACAAGAATGGCACAAATCTGCCATTAACAGCATGATGACACTTAGCAAGCAACAATTAATTAAGCTACTGCACCCAAACGTATCAACAAAGTGCATGGCAGTGATCTACACAAGATGCTCGACAAAAGATGAGCACTGAGCTACGGCTAGTTCACATCATAACAAGTTCAAACAAGCATGGCAAAAGTGCACAAAATAACAGGCTGGACATGGCAAAAACAGCATCAGGTTGCAATGTTCAGAGCAGCAAAACTATATGCTACAGGACCTTAAAATAGCAAAACATGGCATGGCATGAATCTACTCAAAGCCTAGAACAAAAGTCCCTTACTGACTATAAGCCAAAAAGGACTAGAAAATATAGTAACACCCATGTCAATATCGAAAGTTTCGTTAACAGATTCAGCAAGATGGCATGTCAAAAACTGATAACAAGTAGGCATGTTTACAAGCTCAATGCACTCACTACAGAGCCTTAAATGATAAACTAATCATACATACATCAAGAAGACATGACATAGAAGACATACATGGCAAGAACAATAACATAGCATAAATGAATCAACCACAACAAGCTTGGCAAAATTGAATAACATGTAAACAATCTGCCAGGAAACATTTGATAGCAAAAGTAGAGCTCGATTGACTCAAGCTATGGCACTCCATAATTGCAAAAAAAGGCATGGATGGATAGAGCAAGACATTCTTTACAAAACACCCTTACTTAAGTATCTCAAAATATGCATAGATCTCTCGGTATCATCAAGTTAACATGGCATCAAAATCAGCTAAAACAGGGCTGAAATCAGCAACAGCAGGACACCTACTTTGCATGCTTGTGCTAGTCACCACATAGATCAAAAAAATACATGGCATATATCCCTGGAAAGATGGCATGGCATATTTCAAAACACATGTAGGACTCAAATTCATAGGGTGCACACATTAATCATGGCAAAAATAACAAAAGTGCAACTTCTGTTACGAAACAGAAACTAACATCACATATCACTCTTCCAACAGCATTTCTGGCATCAAGATGAGCTCAAATGAAAACGGTGAAATGGAATGAAATGATCTACTCTTCGAGGCGAACATTTTGACATATTATACACGCAAAATGGATCTACGACGACAAAGTTACAGCACGTTGAAAATGCAACAAAAACAATAATATGAAAAAGACTTAGAAGAAAAATGGAGGGGGAAGAGAGTCAACGGGCGCTCGCGGATCGAGGCCGGATCGGGGCCCGACCCGATCGGATCTGGCGACGCGGTGGAGGAGCTCGCCGGGGTCGGGGCGCCTGCCGGAGGGGCGGCGGCCGTCGGCGGGCCGGAGCGGCCGGCCGGCGAGGGAGGCCGGGGCGAGGGAGGCCGGTGCGAGGTGGCGGCGCGGGAGCCACCCGGTGCGGCGGCGGGCGCCGGCCGGGAGGAAGACAGCGGCGGGGCGGAGCTCCGGCGGCGGGAGGCGGCGCGCCTCGGCCCGGGAGGCGGGGAGCCGGGCGGCGGCGGGCTCGCGCGGGCCCGCTCTGGGCCCGCGGGCCGGCGCGGAGGGCGGCGATGTGGGGCGCCCGGGCGGCTGACGTGGCGGCCTGGGATTGGCCGGCGGCGACGGGCGGACGCGTCCGGCTCGCCCGGACGTGTCCGGCGGCGCGGAAGGGAGATTTGCTAGGGTTTCGGGGAGGAAGACCCGGATTTGGACGGGGAGATGTTTAAATAGGCATAGAGGGAGCTAGGAGAGTCCAAATGAGGTGCGGTTTTCGCCCACACGATCGTGATCGAACGACGGAGAGCATGGAAGTGACTTAGATGGGTTATTGGGCTGTTTTGAAAGGGTGTTGGGCTGCAACTTAAAAGAGGCCTTTGCGAGAGTGCGGTTAATCGTTGGAGTACCAAACGAGCTCCAAATGACCCGAAACTTGACCGGTGGTCTGCGGTTGGTATACCAAGGCCACTAGACAAACCTCGGTACATTTCGAGAAGGTTTAATACTCGCACACGGAAAAACGTAAAAGGGACCGCCGGGGGAGATAGGAGTGCCGGATTGCAAAACGGACAACGGGAAAAATGCTCGGAATCATGAGACGAACACGTATGCAAATGCGATGCACATGATGACATAATATAAAATGCGTGACATGGACAAAATGCAAAAAGAAGAAAAACCCAACCACGGAGGGAAAATCATATATCAATGCCGAAAATGGCAAGAGTTGGAGTTACAAATATGGAAAGTTACTTCCGGGGTGTTACAATGGTGCTCAAAGACGGCGCCCATTCGCGGCTCCTGAACCTGCCTCCAGGCTCGATCTCCTCCTTGGACGAGATGCGCGACCGTTTCGTTGCCAAATTCCAGGGCACTCGCGACCGCCCACCGGCCGCGGGTGACCTGCACCGCGTCAAGCAACAACTAGGAGAGACCCTCCAGAAGTACATCTAGCGCTTCAAAAACGTCTGTCTCAAGATCCCCTAGGTGACGGACGAGGCCATCATCTCCGCGTTCTCCGATGGCGTCTGTGACGTCAAGATGAAGGAGGAGCTCGCTATCCACGAGGAACTGTGCACATCCCAGGAGCTGTTCAACCTGGCGACCAAGTGCGCAAGAGCTGAGGAAGGGCGCCTCTCCCTCCTCGAGCTACCGGCTACGGACCCGGAGGAGAAGAAAGCCAAGGCCAAGGACGTGAAGCGCAAGGGAGCAGTCGTGCTCGCGGCGGAGCCGGACACCAAGCGAGGCAGAGATCAGCCCGAGTCATCCAAGAGCAGCCGAACGTTCTGCGCCTTCCATAACCTGCATACCCACAACACCAGCGACTGTCAAGAGCTCAGAGCCATTCGAGAAGGATGTTTCGGTCGATGCCCCGAGCGCAGCGACCGGGTCTACGGCCGAGGAGGAGGACATGGTGGCAGACGCTGGGACGACCGTGGCCCGCGCCAGGAGTGGCGCGACTGACCTCGTGAGGACCGCTGGCAGGATCAGCCTTGCGAGGGCGCCTGGAGGGATCAGCCTCGTGAGGACCGTCCTCAAGGCAACGCTGGCCTTCCTCCGCTGTCGCCACCACCAAGAAGGAATGACGACCATCATCAGGACGAGGGGCATGGGGGCTTCCAGGAGCTGCGTGCCATCGCCTGCATCTTGGGCGGAGCTCAGGCCCCAGCCTCGCAGTGTATCTTCAAACAGTTTGCTCGTGAAGTGAATGCAGTCCTCCCCAAGCTTGAGGCCACACACCCGCTCAGGTGGTCCAAGTGCGCCATCACCTTCAGTTCGGCGGATCAGCTCAAGTGCGCGGCCCCCGCTGGCGCCCTCCCGATGCTTTGCTCCCCAGTCATCAGCAACGTGCAAGTCACCAAGACCCTCATCGACGGCGGTGCAGGGCTCAATGTCCTGTCCGTCGACACATTCGACAACCTCCAAGTGCCGTATGATCAGCTTCAACCTACCAAGCCTTTCTCAGGAGTGACCGACGGCTCCACCACACCAATAAGGCAGGTCCGCCTCCCTGTCACCTTCGGAGAACGCAAGAACTACCGCACCGAGCTCATCGACTTCGATGTCGCGCACATCCGCCTGCCGTACAACGCCATCCTCGGGTATCCAGCCCTGGCCAAGTTTATGGCGGTAACCCATCACGGCTACAATGTCCTCAAGATGCCGGGAAGCGGCGGAATCATCATGGTCCCATGCGAAGAAAGAGATGCGGTGTGCTCCCTTGTGCGCGCCTTTCAAGCTGCAGCAATCGACGACCCCGACAGCAAGAGCGAGTGCCCTCCTGAGGCCACCCCCAAGAAGAAGAAGCAGTTGCGCCGTGCAGGACCTCAGGAGGGTGGCGTCGCAACTGGAACCTCGTCAAGATCAGCGTCCGCGCCAGGGGCGCCTCCCTCCATCGCATAGGAAGGCACGCCCGGCACCCTTCTCGGGCAGGGCTCGGGGGCTCTCTTATGGAGGGCCTCAGACCTTGCCAACATCACGAGGGAGGCGCTCGGGCACCACTTCGAGGCATGCTTTGCGGCACCTCTCCCTCAGGAGAACACAGGGCGAGGAGCGCCCACCGCTCAGGAGTTCATCACCAAGACTACTCAGGAACTACAAGACGCAAGGGCCATGCGCGGTGACCGCCACTCGTGAAGCAGCTCCCCATCCAGGCGAGGATGCTGGGTTGCGCATCTGCATCGACGTCCCAGGGCTCAACAGGGCCGCCTCTCAGGAGCCTTTCTGGCCTTCGCGCGTGGGACACTGTGAGGGCCCACCGCACAGCTACGTTCGCATGCCTTTTGGCCTGCCAAGCGTGTTGTCCGCTTATCGGCGCAACTTGCGGCGCATCTTGGCTGCTCAGGAGGCCAGGCACCACGCCGCCCTAGCGAAGATGGAGACGGTCCTCAAGGAACCACCTGGACCCTCAGAGCCTCCCGAGGCTCAGGGCCCCGGTGGCTCGTGAGGAGCAATTCCTTCGCCGCGTACCTTCAGCTGCCCCGACACCCCTTCATCGACAGAACCAGGTGACATTTTCCAAGTTTATTTAGCTAGGAGCGCCCCTCGGGCTGCATCATTCCCAGGCCGCGTGGGTCCATCCCTGTGGCATGTATCCCTTTTTTCTTATGTCTTTAGCTTACCTTTTTGGGGGCGCCCCTCGGGCTGCATCATCCCCAAGCCGCTCGGGCCTGACCCAGTGGCGTGTATTTTCCCTTCTTTTACCTAAGCTAGTATGCTTTCCATGCTTAATCTACCTATGATCATTACTTGCTCGATCGCCACCCACTATGGGAACCACGCGCTGATACGTCGTCTCCGTCGTATCTACTTTTCCAAACACTTTTGCCCTTGTTTTGGACTCTAACTTGCATGATTTGAATGAAACTAACCCGGACTGACGCTGTTTTCAGCAGAATTGCCATGGTGTTATTTATGAAAGAAAAGTTCTCGGAATGACCTGAAACTCCACGGAACAACTTTTCAGAAATAATAAAAAAATCCTTGCAAAAGATGAAGATCAGGGGGCCCACACCCTGTCCACGAGGGTGGGGGGCGCGCCCTCCCCGCTAGGGCGCGCCCCTACCTCATGGGCCCCCTGGAGCTCCTCCGACGCCAACTCCAACTCTATATATTTGCTTTCGGAGAGAAAAAATAATCAAGGAGAAGAAATCATCGTGTTTTACGATACGGAGCCGCCGCCATGCCCGAAAACCTCTCGGGAGGGCTGATCTGGAGTCCGTTCGGGGCTCCGGAGAGGGGGATTCGTCGCCGTCGTCATCATCAACCATCCTCCATCACCAATTTCATGATGCTCACCGCCGTGTGTGAGTAATTCCATCGTAGGCTTGCTGGACGGTGATGGGTTGGATGAGATCTATCATGTAATCGAGTTAGTTTTGTCAGGATTTGATCCCTAGTATCCACTATGTTCTGAGATTGATGTTGCTATGACTTTGCTATGCTTAATGCTTGTCACTAGGGCCCGAGTGCCATGATTTCAGATCTGAACCTATTATGTTTTCATGAATATATGTGAGTTCTTGATCCTATCTTGCAAGTCTATAGTCACCTACTATGTGTTATGATCCGGCAACCCCGAAGTGACAATAATCGGGACCACTCCCGGTGATGATCGTAGTTTGAGGAGTTCATGTATTCACTATGTGTTAATGCTTTGTTCTGGTACTCTATTAAAAGGAGGCCTTAATATCCCTTAGTTTCCATTAGGACCCCGCTGCCACGGGAGGGTAGGACAAAAGATGCCATGCAAGTTCTTTCCCATAAGCACGTGTGACTATATTCGGAATACATGCCTACATTACATTGATGAATTGGAGCTAGTTCTGTGTCACCCTATGTTATGACTGTTACATGATGAACCACATCCTATAATTCTCCATCACCGATCCAATGCCTACGAACTTTTCCTATATTGGTTCTCGCTTATTTACTTTTCCGTTGCTACTGTTACAATCACTACAAAACACCAAAAATATTACTTTTGCTTTTGTTACCTTTGTTACCGTTACCACTACTATCATATTACTTTGCTACTAAATACTTTGCTGCAGATATTAAGTTATCCAGGTGTGGTTGAATTGACAACTCAACTGCTAATACTTGAGAATATTCTTTGGCTCCCCTTCTGTCGAGTCAATAAATTTGGGTTGAATACTCTACCCTCGAAAACTGTTGCGATCACCTACACTTGTGGGTTATCACGCGCTGGCCGTCTTTCTTCAGGATCCTTCGCGTGGGTAGGATAAGCACGATGTCTGTGCTCTGGCCCGTCCCTGTAGCATCGATAAATCCAGTGGCTGAGCTCTGTCTGGCGGGCCGGCCCCGTTCACGTCACCTCCTGGGGCCGTTGGTTCTTGACCGTCTCACGCGATAACCTCAGGAGATTCGTTCGGCGCAGGTTGTCTGACCACCTCGCAGGACCAGCACAGCGAACAAGAACCAAGACCAGGCGCAACTCGCCTTGAGGTAGGGTCTCGTGAGTCCCACGCTGGCTCATGAGTGACCAGATACACCTCGTCTAGCCCTGTCGTGCAAGCCACGTGTCAGGGCGGGGCTGTACACGCCTCGGGGGATCTCCGCAGAGGGAGCCCCCCTCCCACGCACAAGTGGAAGCACCATGCTCCGCGCTGGCCGTCGACACTGCCGAGGAGCGGCTATGCCCATGCACAAGCGGAAGCACTATGCTCCGCGCTGGTGATAAACAACTGAGGGCGGCCTCACGGCAGTACCAACCTCAGGGAGCCCCAGAGCTCAGTGTCCGGCCTCACCGCAACGCCTCCCCTCAGGAGAGTCGCGCAGGGGGCCGGCCACGGGGGCTGCGCTCGGGTCATGTCCAAGCGTACACCACCCAACCAGCTCTCCCAGACCTAGTCGTCGCGTCCCCCTCCCGAGCCGGGCCTCGGCGAGGGCAAAGGTATGGAGATTGTTTGCACGTCAAGGGGGACTCCTGAGCATCGTGAATCAGGAGCCTAACTGGTCACATAGCCCCTCACTCCTTGGTCCGTCCTGGTCTTCGGTCGGCCCAACGGCGGTTGAGGTATGCGTGGGGCCGGGCTCTGCCGACATAGAACATTAACCTATCCTCGCATACTCTTCCTATAAGTTGTTTGCGTGTCAAGGGGGACTCCTGAGCATCGCGACTCAGGAGCCTAACTGGTCACGTAGCCCCTCACTCCTTGGTCCGTCCTAGTCTCCGGTCGGCCCTACGGCGGTTGAGGTATGCGCGGGGCCGGGCTCTGCCAACGCAGAACACAAAGCAAATAGGAAGAAAATCGCAAAATCTCAAAGCAAATATTACAAGCCATATCGTTCTCCCAAATACCAAGCACGAGTTTAAACGCCTCCACGAGGAATGCTACATGTTGCAAGGATAAAAACAAGGAAGCAGCCGCAAGCAAGTCACCCCTGGGCACCACCATCCCCCGCGGAAGGCGCTCCTCCCTTGGTAGCGTCGCCTTCACCTGCACCGCCAGATGGAGCCGTAGGATCGGTGGCATCGCCGGTCGAGGGCGCGAGGACGAAACCGCGGAACTTCTTTAGCAGGGCCTCCACTTGACCTTTCACGGCTGCGGCGGTAGCTGTGCAGTGTTCATCAGCTACAGGCTCCAGCAGCTCGTCGAGACGGGCACTCGGGTCATGAAGGTACAGATGGCTGAAGACACGCGCCAATGCAGCTGAAGAAAGGACGCGAGCCTCTTCCTCAGCCATGGAACCGATGCCCTCCACGACTTCCTCGAGCGCCTTCACCAAGTGGGGAAGCAGCTGAGCAGGGCCATCCTCGTCGGTGGTCAGCGACTTCTCCAAGCCCTTCTCGTACAGTGACTTCAGCGTTACGCTGGATCTCTTCTCAAGAAGCGAGAAGGCCACGCGGTCTTCAGCCAGGACCTTCGCCCTGGCGTCAAGATCGGCTTCCTTCACCTTTGCCTTCCGCTCCAACTCCTCCAGCCGGCCACGCTCCACGGCCTGCGCCATTGCCAGCTCTCCCAACTTGGCGTCGCGACCCTTGATGGCGTCCTCCCGGGCCCTCATCTCCTCCTCCTTCACCTGGCGATTATGTACTTCTCCTGCGAGCTGGTCGCGCAGACTCTTCAGCTCGTCCTCCAGTTCTCGACAGTGGTCGCGGGCGGCCTCGACGTCCTTCAGTGCCGCCTCGCGATCGGCCGCAGCTTTGGCGGCGGCCTGGCTCAGCGACGCTCGAACCGCCGAATCAGAGTGAAGTCAGCCAAAGGCCAGATCCAGGCGCCCGACTACCAGGTGCGGGTCTGCGCCCAGGAGATCTTCAAGTAGCTGGGCCATCTCTGAAAGAACGCCCTCCAAGGCGGTAGAGGAAGCATAAGAACCTGGGGCCAAGGGCGCAGTAGGAGGAGGGGGCGGCGCTGTCACCAGAACCTGGGAGATCAAAGGCTCCATATCCCTTGGGACCTCATCGGCCGAGCCGGGAACCGGCACTTCCGGAACCAGCGGGGCCACGGGGGCCGGCTCCTCCCGACGATGCTCCTCTTGGCCTCGCGAGGGCGACCTGGCTGGGGAGGCGCGAGTGTTGTCGTTTCCTTTCTCCGCAGAGGGGGGCATGGCCGTTGTACCCTCCTTTCTTTTCTTCGCCGAAGGCATCGGCCTGATCAACCAAGGGTGAATGTCAGAAAATAGCAAGTACAAGCAGGAACAAGACGAAGCTCGAAGCACTTACTGATCCACCGCGACATAGTCCACCTTCCGCTTGGGGAGCCTGAAACCCGAAAGCTTCGGAGCCTGAGGAGAGGGCACATGGGCTCCGGGAGCAGAAGACGGCGCAGCGGAGGGGACGGAGGCAGCTCCAGGCGGTGTCAAGGCGGAGGGAGCATCTCGAGAGACAAGCTATGACCTGCCCCTGGGCGGGATGGCGGGCAGATCCCCCTCCTCCTGGCGGGCGTCGGTCTCGGCGTCGTCCGGCAGAGCGCGGAGGACGTCGGCCTTGCTCAAGGGGGAAGTCTCCCCCATTTCCTCGGGGGTCGCCTCCGAGTCCATCATGACCCACAAGTATAGGGGATCTATCGTAGTCCTTTCGATAAGTAAGAGTGTCGAACCCAACGAGGAGCAAAAGGAAATGATAAGCGGTTTTCAGCAAGGTATTCTCTGCAAGCACTGAAATTATCGGTAACAGATAGTTTTGTGATAAGGTAATTGGTAACAACTAACGAATAACAAGTGTAAATAAAGTGCAGCAAGATGGCCCAATCCTTTTTGTAGCAAAGGATAAGCCTGGACAAATTCTTACATAGAGAAAAGCGCTCCCCTGGGACACATGGGAATTATCGTCAAGCTAGTTTTCATCACGTTCATATGATTCGCGTTCAGTACTTTGATAATTTGATATGTGGGTAGACCGGTGCTTGGGTGCTGTCCTTACTTGGACAAGCATCCCACTTGTGATTAACTCCTATTGCAAGCATCCGCAACTACAAAAGAAGTATTAAGGTAAAACTAACCATAGCATGAAACATATGGATCCAAATCAGCCCCTTACGAAGCAACACATAAACTAGGGTTTAAGCTTCTGTCACTCTAGCAACCCATCATCTACTTATTACTTCCCAATACCTTCCTCTAGGCCCAAACAATGGTGAAGTGTCATGTAGTCGACGTTCACATGACACCACAAGAGGTGAGACAACATACATCTCATCAAAATATCGAACGAATACCAAATTCACATGACTACTAATAGCAAGACTTCTCCCATGTCCTCAGGAACAAACGTAACTACTCGCAAAGTATATTCATGTACATAATCAGAGGGGTATTAATATGCAAAATGGATCTGAACATATGATCTTCCACCAAATAAACCAACTAGCATCAACTACAAGGAGTAATCAACACTACTAGCAACCCACAGGTACCAATCCCAGGCTATGAGACAAAGATTGGATACAAGAGATGAACTAGGGTTTTAGAGGAGATGGTGTTGGTGAAGATGTTGATGGAGATTGGCCCCCTCCCGATGAGAGGAGCGTTGGTGATGACGATGGCGATGATTTCCCCCTCCCGGAGGGAAGTGTCCCCGGCAGAACAGCTCCGCCAGAGCCCTAGATTGGTTCCGCCAAGGTTCCGCATCGTGGCGGCGGAGTCTCGTCCCGAAAGCTTGCTTATGATTTTTTCTCAGACGAAAGACTTCATATAGGAGAAGATGGGCACCAGAGGGCCACCAGGGGGCCCACGAGGTAGGGGGCGCGCCCCCACCTTCGTGGCCAGGGTGTGGGCCCCCTCTGGTATTTTTTCGCTCAATATTTTTTATTATTTCCAAAAATAACTTCCGTGGAGTTTCAGGACTTTTGGAGTTGTGCAGAATAGGTCTCTAATATTTTCTCCTTTTCCAGCTGCCAGCATTCTCCCTCTTTATGTAAACGTAGTAAAATAAGATAGAATAGGCATAAGTATTGTGGCATAATGTGTAATAACAGCCCATAATGCAATAAATATTAATATAAAAGCATGATGCAAAATGGACGTATCAACTCCCCCAAGCTTAGACCACGCTTGTCCTCAAGCGGAAGCCAATAACGATAAATATGTCCACATGTTTAGAGATAGACGCGTCGATAAAATAAAATACGGACATGAGGGCATCATGATCATGCTTATAACAACAACATACATATATATTGAAGGAAATATGCCCTAGAGGCAATAATAAAGTTACTATTTATTTCCTCATATTATGATAAATGTCTATTATTCATGCTAGAATTGTATTAACCGGAAACATGATACATGTGTAAATACATAGACAAACATATAGTCACTAGTATGCCTCTACTTGACTAGCTCATTAATCAAAGATGGTTATGTTTCCTAACCATAGACATGTGTTGTCATTTGATTAATGGGATCACATCATTAGGAGAATGATGTGATTGACATGACCCATTCCATTAGCCTAGCACTTGATCGTTTAGTATGTTGCTATTGCTTTCTTCATGACTTATACATGTTCCTGTAACTATGAGATTATGCAACTCCCGTTTACCGGAGGAACACTTTGGGTGCTACCAAACGTCACAACGTAACTGGGTGATTATAAAGGAGTACTACAGGTGTCTCCAAAGGTACATGTTGGGTTGGCGTATTTCGAGATTAGGTTTTGTCACTCCGATTGTCGGAGAGGTATCTCTAGGCCTTCTCGGTAATACACATCACATAAGCCTTGCAAGCATTGCAACTAATAAGTTAGTTGTG
>CAJFDF010001167.1:11765-23517 GCA_904067115.1 Aegilops sharonensis
GGGGGTAAGGAAACGTATAACGGCGGGGGTGGGTGTAATCAGCGTTGAATAGGGTGTGTGTCCAGCCATATTCGAACCACAGCGTTAGAACGCACGCACATCGTGCTAGCCGCTGCACCACAAGGTCGCTTCTGTTTATGACAGAGATAGACTTTATTTATACATTTGACAATGATAATTGATTTGAAGCCAAGCTACGCACCGCACAGGGTTGTGAACAAGGTTTTTTTTTCTCAATCTTGGTATCTTTCGTTTGATTCAAAACTATATTCTTTAGCACGGTCATCAAAAGAGTTCTCGAGGGTTCCTCATCGGTGGTTTGCTTCGGTGGTATGACGCAATCTACAGACAACGGCTTGACGCAGAGGATATAGTTGTGCGGCGGCAGCATTTGGTTTCTTGGCCAAAGCATGTTGCTGCTGAGAAAGTGAAAAAGTGATGGCAATAACACATGATTGACTTAGACGAGCTCCGGGGTGAAAACCTAGGTCTAACCATGTTGGTTATATTTGGCAATGGCGATGTTGTTGCATCGTCACCTTGTTAAAGGCATTGCTCGGATATGATCCATCTAATTATTCAGGGTGAAAACCTAGATTCCGACCTTTGGTGGTTGAATCCAGTGACAGCGACATTTGAGCGTTGCTACCTTCCTAAAGGCATTGCTGTTGAAGAACCCTCGTTGTCTTTGTGGTGTTATTATGTTGTTGGTGCGGATATGGGCATAGCTGTAGTTTGTCACTGACGGAATTGATCGCTTCGAGTTCTTTTTTCTCTCGCTTAGGCATAGGTTTGGTCCGATATGACTTTGCTATTCCGTAGCGTGTTGTGTGTGCGTTGGTATTGGCTGTGTGCATCCTAGCTATGCAGAGGCCGGGTGTGTGCTCATATTGTTTGTATCCTCTTGATGCTTCATCTTGAGTTAATAAAATCCACCCTTTATCGAAAAATTTGATTTTCTCTAGAAAAAACATATAGTAATTGACTTGAAGCCAAAATACGTGCCACATAGGTTTTTTTTTGAACATCAGTACAGACACAAGCGCTCATATACACGTGCATACACTCATCCCTATGAACGCACACACGCACACCCTATCCCTATGAGCACCTCCGAAAGCCGGCATATCATCTTGAGATTTACGATGTCACCGTATTTTTTTTCTCATTTCTCGTTTTTCCCGGAGGAACCGACAAAACAGGTATTCGTAAACTTGTATTCAACACGTACAGATTCATACATAAACAGCTAATCGTTACCAAACAGGAGTAACGGTTTCAAGTACCGCTGTATAATCAGATAACGGATCGAAAACAGCGAACCAAACACCAGAAGAGTCCGACAAGGACTCCCTCGCTCGCGCGTACGTGTGTATATATAAACATCCAGGTGCCTGATTTCTCATCCAACCTATCAAATCATAGCATTGGGTGCAATGGCAAGCATGAGTTCTTCGTTCGAGAAGGACGAGGAGCCGGCGGATCCGCAGGTTCAGAAAACCGCACCAGCCGATCCGGCCTGCGGCGGCGGGCCGGCCGGAAACCATGCCGAGCCGTCGACGACGGAGATCAAGAAGAAGAAGAAGAAGAAGGTGTTGATTCATGTGCCAGATAGCGATGTGAAACGTGTCCTCTCCTACAAGGAAAAACCCATCGATACGGAGGTGGACGAGCTCTGGGTCAGGAGAGACCCAGAACTGGCTGCCAACTGGGGCATCATGCTGGCCAACTTGGCCATGTTCAAGGAGCTCACCAAGGAGCGGATGCTCGAGGAGCAGAGAGACTTTAGGCAGCAACTAAAAACCAAGGGCAGAGTCACCTACGAGCTTGAGGTTGACGAGGACGATGAAAGATTTAAAGATGATGAATCCAGCAGCTCTGCTGGAGCAGGACGGNAGTAACGGTTTCAAGTACCGCTGTATAATCAGATAACGGATCGAAAACAGCGAACCAAACACCAGAAGAGTCCGACAAGGACTCCCTCGCTCGCGCGTACGTGTGTATATATAAACATCCAGGTGCCTGATTTCTCATCCAAACTATCAAATCATAGCATTGGGTGCAATGGCAAGCATGAGTTCTTCGTTCGAGAAGGACGAGGAGCCGGCGGATCCGCAGGTTCAGAAAACCGCACCAGCCGATCCGGCCTGCGGCGGCGGGCCGGCCGGAAACCATGCCGAGCCGTCGACGACGGAGATCAAGAAGAAGAAGAAGAAGAAGGTGTTGATTCATGTGCCAGATAGCGATGTGAAACGTGTCCTCTCCTACAAGGAAAAACCCATCGATACGGAGGTGGACGAGCTCTGGGTCAGGAGAGACCCAGAACTGGCTGCCAACTGGGGCATCATGCTGGCCAACTTGGCCATGTTCAAGGAGCTCACCAAGGAGCGGATGCTCGAGGAGCAGAGAGACTTTAGGCAGCAACTAAAAACCAAGGGCAGAGTCACTTACGAGCTTGAGGTTGACGAGGACGATGAAAGATTTAAAGATGATGAATCCAGCAGCTCTGCTGGAGCAGGACGGCGGAGATACCGCCCCGGGGTCATGGAAAAGCAAGATGGACAGACCAGGAAAGCTTAATTAAACGAAAATCGGTTCTGGTTTTTATCAGGAAGCTCCATCCATCTGAGAGTACAAGTCTTTTTTTCTAATTTGTTTAGTCAAGATTTTCATCAACAGTTGCACTAGAATGTTAGTATCTGCTTGTATCCTTTTGACAGAAAGAAAAGGCTGTTAATTATGTGCTTTCCCTCTGCTCCGTTCGAGAAGATGCAGTGGCTGGGTGTGTGTGGGTGGTTGGCTTTGGCTTTGGCTAGCTGTAAGTACTGGGAACTAGTTTGTTGATCAAGGTGTGCGGAAAAACTGAATTTACACATGTTTTCTTAAGCTACACATGTTCAGATTTTCATGACACGCATACACATGTGCGGCAGCAGGAGGCCGGAGGTGGGCGGTGCACAAATCTAGCTCAAGTCAACAGCGATGTACGAGGACGCGTCCCGATGACGCCAGTATGTGTTGTCAGTGCGTCAAGCATTTCAAGCGTAAACAAGCTAGTTAGGCTAGCTAGCTGCAATAGAGTACATCTGGGTATGGATGCGATTGCGGTGGTTACCTATCGACTATTCTGGCCCCTACCCATGACCAGATCAACTGCCCTGGTCGGCCACGCCGTGCAGGTCATGTTGGACAACTCAATATTTTTCTTCTTCTTTGAAGAATTCGAATGTATGATAAAAGTTCTGCAGAAGTATAAAATATCTCAAACAATAATGAAAATTGCATTAACGCCCCTAGATCACCGACGACCACTATCGCCGCTAGAACAAGGCATTGATGCACTGCCAGAACTTCCCAGAATCGAGCAAAGCTCCATAAGAGAGTGAATGAAAAACATTGTGCAAAATAGTTTCAAAACATCATTAAAATGAAACTTCAAAACAATCCGGACGCCTCTATTTAGCAAAGTTCCAATACAGGCTCACTTGCAAAAAAAATAGTTTCATATAGGCTATTTCTTGATTTAGTCTGGCCCTTTCCATAAATTTTAAGAAAATAAGCACATTAGCTATGTGCTTTTGCAAACTACAAAAATTATGTCACCACTCATCATCTATCTCGATCGATGCATGCACACACACAGCCTCACAGGTAGTCCATGCTGCAAAATTAATTAAAAGGCTATCACTCCACGGGGAGCGAGCTAATATGGCACACTTTTTTTCCATCTTGCGCTTTAATTTGTAGGAAGAATGCACGTCAACACACCCGCCGCTCGTGATCGATCGATGTCCGTCTAGCCGACTATACTAAAAGCTGGATGCACTCACCCAAGTGGTTGTTTATCGCAGAGGATGCAGGCAACCTATCTACAGTATGAAGCATTTTCGAATAAAGCTACAGTAATGAAGTGACTAGCACAACTCCTGTCCCTTCCAATATCGAAGGTCTACTTTTTCTGATCGAGAAATCCAAACCGTGGATTCCTTGAAGAGAAGGAGGGCATGCACTTGATGATGGGTCGATCCAAACCGTCCACCGCAGTACAAAACTGGTACTAGGAATAATGCAGGATTCCCGCCAGATCGCTATAATGGTCACTACTTTAGAACGGACGGTGTACATTAGCACGTACCGCCACTGTTCCGCTTCCTCGCTTCCAGTAGTACAATAATTTGCTAATAGGAACGATCAAGAGAGAGTTTTGGACGTTAATTAACTAGCTAGGTCTGATCTGATTGCTTACTATATAGCCAGGGCTAGCAAGTAGCAACATTGTAAGGCCGAGAAATACGATTCGACACGTGTCTTTTCCTTCCGATTCATTTCCGTTCAAAAAGTCAGAAGAGAAAAGGCTAACCATGGAGGAATATAAGTGGATTGGAGGCGTGATGACAGTCAGGTGGCCGCCGATTGATCGACGAACGGTCCAGACTATGCCGGCAAGAACAGGGGGATGCTACTGCCGTACGCCCTGTTCCGCATGGGCGCGGCGGCGGTGCTGCTGTCGACGTCCAAGTCCATGGCCCGATTCCGACTCACGCACATCGTGCGAACACTCACCGCCGCACAGGACAGAGCTTACCTGTGCATTTCCATGAAAGAGGACGATGAGGGAGAAACAGGAGCATACCTGTCCAAGGACCTTGTGTCAGTCGCCGACGAAGCTCTCACGGCCAACATCAAGGCAGTAGGGTCCCTCATGCTCCCGCGCTCGGAGAAGCTGCTCTTTGCGATCTCGTTCATTGCAAGGAAGGTGCTGAGCAACAAGATGAAGCTATATGTCCCGGATTTTCAGACGGCCTTCCAACACTTCTGCATCCATTCTGGTGGCCAGGCAGTGATCGACGCGGTGCAAACTAGCTTAAGCTTATCAAACAGGGATGTGGAGGCATCACGGATGACGCTTCATCGGTTCGGGAACACGTCTAGCAGTTCATTGTGGTACGAACTTGCATACATTGAGGCCAAGAGGCGGATGCGGAAGGGCGACCGGGTGTGGATGATTGGTTTCGGTTCTGGGTTCAAGTGCAACAGCGCTGTGTGGCAGTGCATCAGGCCGGCCAGCAACACCACTATTGACACGCCATGGGTTGATTCTATTCATTTGTATCCTCTCAACAACGTGCACAGACGATTACAATTCAATCCATACCATAGTATTGATTTGTCTGTTTAACTTTGCTTTATTCATAGCACGCTGAGACAAAGAAAATATATGTAATGTTGTTGGAGAAAAAATAGGAAAATAAAGCATGTTTGTGGGGAAGTAGAGCAACATATAAAACACATTTAGACATGTATCTGGCACCCTATTTTCTACTTAACGGCCACACCCACAACCTCTGCCTCAAGGAGTGCACACAACTATCTTTACTAAAAGATAATATTAATGATCATGATTCTTCTCAATCCCAATCAAAAGTAGGTGGTGGAGTGTAAATCATTATGAGCCTAACAACATCAACATGTTGTAACACAAATTTAGTGATTTGCATTTTTGTTAGGATCACGTAGAAAATGGAGGATGGCATGTGGAGCCTCCATTATTCGTGAGCCTTTTTCTCTTTCTCGCAGTTTAAATAATTACTAGGTGGAGTAACCCCGCAAAAATGTTTTTACTAGATGGAGTAAAATTCGAGCAGAACGTACTTGGGACATGAGCTGGGTTGCTAAGCAAAATTTTCCTAAAAAAAAGAACAATTCCGATGAGCGAGCAGCGTGGAATCCATAAATAAACACCACGACTGACGGCAAAAGAGGGAAATGCCCACTTTAAACAGAACTCATTAGTAGTGAACAGCTCATAGTAGGCGGACGGCGCCTCGCTCGTGGACTCGGCCGATTAATGTTTTTTTCTTCACATCGGCACTGAGCGCCAGGTTTTCGTGCGTGCGGTTTGCACTTTCTACTCCCTTCGTCCAAAAAAAGCATGTCTTAAATTTATTTAGATATGAATGTATCTAGACATATTTTAGTGTTAGATATATCCGTATCTAGATAAACTCAGAAAAGCTTTTGGGAACGGAGTTAATATTTTGTTAGGAAACTTCTATACGCCTCTCCATCTGGGTTTCTTTTCTGTTTTTTTATTGTTTGGCTGGTTTTATTTTAGGTTTTTAGTTAGTTTTTCCTTCTCCTTTTATTTCCCCTTTTTTCTTGTTTATCTTTAATCACAAACATTTTTCTAATCCACGAACTTTTCTAAATTCAGGAACTTTTTCAAAATCATGAAAAAAACAAGTTCCTGAACTTCGCTCAATTCATGTACTTTTATTGAAATTCGTGAACTTTTTTCGAGCTCACGAACTTTTTCAATTTCATGAACATTTTTGAAGACACGAACTTTTTTCATATTCTGGAAAATTTCTTGAATTCGTGAACTTTTTCTGAAATTTGTGAGCTTTGCTCATTTTTTGCAAAAAAAATTGAAGCCGCTAATTTTTTTCAGATTCACGAATTTCTTTCGAGTACATCAACATTTCTAACAAACATGAACTATGTTTTAGTTCCTGAACATTGTTTTTCAAGTTCAACAACATTTCTTAAAATTCAGGAACTTTTTTTGAGCTTGCGATTTTTTTCCTATTCATGGACATTTTCTGAGGCTACCAAATATATCAAATTCATGAACTTTTTCAAAAAACTGAACTTTTCAAATTCTCAAACTTTTATCAACTTTTTTTGAATTGACGAACCTTTTCTAGTTCTCAAACTTTTTTCTAATCCATCAACTTTGTTTCAAAATTATATGAACTTTCCGAATTCATGATCTTTTTCCCGTATTCGTGAACTTTTGTTTTGTTGAATTCTTGAACCTTGTTTTTGGAAACTTATGTCCTTTATTAAAATTCATGTGGTAAAAAAATCATCAGATTTTTTAGAATTCATATTTTTTCATTAGTTAACGGCCTGTCAACTGGTCAACCGTCAATTGGCAACCGGTTTAACCGGCGTGATGTGTCATTTAATGGGCCACAGCCCTCTTAATACACGAATGAACACCGCCGCCCGCTCTTGGCGTTATAGGGCGCTGAGGAGGAGATTCAGTGGTGCTGAGGGGGCGAAAGCTATATCTCGCTTTAGTACATGGTTTGAACACTTTTTTTCATACATGGTCACTATGTTTCCAATACACATTTTTTTGATGGTTATAATTTTTTGGAAAAATACGCGAGCACTTTATACATTGTGTTACCATTTTTTAAATGCCACAAACATTATTTTTGAAACATGAGGACATTTCATTTCTTTAAAATGTCCCATATATTTGCTAATGGTATGAAACATTTCTTTATATACTACACATACATTTTTTACATTGTATACTTTTTTCCAATTTTTCACATACATTTTTTGAAACGTAGGAACTCTTTTTTTGAACACTATCGGCATTTTTTTAATTGCGTTAAAAAATATACTTTGGTAAAAAAAATAAACTCATGGGTCGCGATATTTTTGGTTAAATCTAAGTTTTCAAAATAGATTCATATAAATTAAATAGAACAGCAAAAAAGATGAAGAAAAATATTTTAGCACGGCGTCATGGCGTGCTCGCGAACGCGGGTGACGGTGAAGCACGGCTGCTGCGCCGGGCCGAGCCACTACGACTCCTCTTGACACGAGGCTGCCTATGTCTCGTTATAAGTGAGACACAGGCGGGCCCTGATGTGGATTTGTCTTTTGTGGGGAAATTTAAAAGTTACACGTGTCTCATTTTATGCGGATGAAAGACTGTCTGATGTCTAAATTAAAATCAGTTAGCTGATAAGGAGAAACCCTCAAGATTTTAACCTAGTTTAAGAACACTTGTACATGATGACATACTCCCTCCGTCCGAAAATACTTGTCATCAAAATGAATAAAAGGGATGTATCTAGATGTATTTTAGTTCTAGATACAACCCTTTTTGTCCATCTTGATGACAAGTTTTTTCGGACGGATGGAGTACATGGGTAATACTTTTGAACTTCTACGCCAAGGGGCTAATCGTAAGATCCCATGGCTATGATTAGATAATGTACCAAATAAATGTTTAGATGTTTATTAATGTGGATTTTTTGTCCTGTTTCTCTCTTTTTAATTTGTATTGTTAGAGGCGTTTTAGCACATGGGAGCATATGCTCCTGGTTTTTGAAATGTGTTTTAAACATATTTTAAAATGTCACAAAATTCTGACCAAATGATTCCCGCGTACATCTCGACATTCTACGTGCACACAAACTCATTTCACGGAAAACCGACAAGCTTTATGTCACATGTAAAAAAGACAAAAATTAGTGTTAAAAAAGGCTTGTCATGAGATATATTTTTTTGTCTTTTTTACACAAGGCGTAAAAAATGTTGGGTTTTCACGAAACTTGGCGTGCACACATACAATATTGAGATGTACACGTCAAATTTGTGTTCGGAATTTTTTAACATTTCAAAATATATTTTTCAATGCCAGGAGCATATGCTCCCATTTGCCAAAATGAATTTCCGATATTGGAAATGACATAGTATTATGGCGGGGAATCGAATAGAATCACCCACGCAATCAAATCAATACGTGATCTCAGTGGCAAGCTCAAGTTCTTTGGAAGAGGAGTGGTCGATCGGCAGGTTTAGAGCATCTATAACCATGATTTGCATAATCTGGTGCCCTAAAGTACTAGAAAAAACAAGTAATCAAACATATGGGGGCAGCTGGAGTTCACCACTTCTTTGCCGGCAGCTTCCACTTGGGATCTTTGGAGCGGTGGTTGTCCTCGACGTAGGCGTTGGCGGGGGACGCGCGTCATCATCCGTCATGTCGTTGTCGTCGTCGTCGAAGGAGGAGCCCCTGCCACCGCCTTCTGCTGAGCCAACCTTTTAGACTGCTCGAGCGCTCGACGAAACGACGATGCATTCTTGGGTGTGGGGGGGGGGGGTAAGGAAACGTATAACGGCGGGGGTGGGTGTAATCAGCGTTGAATAGGGTGTGTGTCCAGCCATATTCGAACCACAGCGTTAGAACGCACGCACATCGTGCTAGCCGCTGCACCACAAGGTCGCTTCTGTTTATGACAGAGATAGACTTTATTTATACATTTGACAATGATAATTGATTTGAAGCCAAGCTACGCACCGCACAGGGTTGTGAACAAGGTTTTTTTTTCTCAATCTTGGTATCTTTCGTTTGATTCAAAACTATATTCTTTAGCACGGTCATCAAAAGAGTTCTCGAGGGTTCCTCATCGGTGGTTTGCTTCGGTGGTATGACGCAATCTACAGACAACGGCTTGACGCAGAGGATATAGTTGTGCGGCGGCAGCATTTGGTTTCTTGGCCAAAGCATGTTGCTGCTGAGAAAGTGAAAAAGTGATGGCAATAACACATGATTGACTTAGACGAGCTCCGGGGTGAAAACCTAGGTCTAACCATGTTGGTTATATTTGGCAATGGCGATGTTGTTGCATCGTCACCTTGTTAAAGGCATTGCTCGGATATGATCCATCTAATTATTCAGGGTGAAAACCTAGATTCCGACCTTTGGTGGTTGAATCCAGTGACAGCGACATTTGAGCGTTGCTACCTTCCTAAAGGCATTGCTGTTGAAGAACCCTCGTTGTCTTTGTGGTGTTATTATGTTGTTGGTGCGGATATGGGCATAGCTGTAGTTTGTCACTGACGGATTTGATCGCTTCGAGTTCTTTTTTCTCTCGCTTAGGCATAGGTTTGGTCCGATATGACTTTGCTATTCCGTAGCGTGTTGTGTGTGCGTTGGTATTGGCTGTGTGCATCCTAGCTATGCAGAGGCCGGGTGTGTGCTCATATTGTTTGTATCCTCTTGATGCTTCATCTTGAGTTAATAAAATCCATCCTTTATCGAAAAAATTGATTTTCTCCAGAAAAAACATATAGTAATTGACTTGAGGCCAAAATGCGTGCCACATAGGGTTTTTTTGAACATCAGTACAGACACAAGTGCATATATATACGCGCATACACTCACCCTTATGAACGCACACACGCACACCCTATCCCTATGAGCACCTCCGTAAGACTGAGCCGGCATATCATCTTGAGATTTACGATGTCACCGTATTTTTTTTCTCGTTTTTCTTTTTTTTCCCGGAGGAACCGAAAAAACAGGTATTCATAAACTTGTATTCAACACGTATAGATTCATACATAAACAGCTAATCGTTACCAAACAGGAGTAACGGTTTCAAGTACCGCTGTATAATCAGTTAACGGATCGAAAACAGCGAACCAAACACCAGAAGAGTCCGACAAGGACTCCCTCGCTCGCGCGTACGTGTGTATATATAAACATTCAGATGCCTGATTTCTCATCCAAACTATCAAATCATCGCATTGGGTGCAAGGGCAAGCATGAGTTCTTCGTTCGAGAAGGATGAGGGGCCGGCGGATCCGCAGGTTCAGAAAAACGCACCAGCCGGCGGATCTAGCTGGTCTCAGGTTACTAATGGCGCACCACCTAAAAATGCGCCATTACTAATGGCGCACCTGTTACGTGGTGCGCCATTACTAGTTTTGCAAAATAATAATAATAATAATTGTTAGTACTGGCGCACCGTGGATGTGGTGCGCCATTACTAGTTTGAACTAGTAATGACGCACTTTACACACGTGCACCATTACTAGTTTTTAAAAAAAAAGTAAAAAAATTGTTAGTAGTGGCGCATAGAGCTTGTGGTGCACCATTACTAGTTAAAACTAGTAATGGCGCACCGTGCCCTGGTGCGCCATTAGTAGTTTTAGAAAAAAAATTGCTAGTAATGACGCACCGTGTGTCTGGTGGGTCATTAGTAATAAGGACACTAATGGCGCACCTGCTATATAGCAGTGGCGCACCACATACATGATGCGCCATTAATGTTCATATTAGCTATAGCCCTTTTTTTAGTAGTGCGAGCTCCTCCTCGTCCGTCGCGGATGATGTAGCGACCCGACCTCAGACGGTCAAGCCTCTGTGTATCCGTGCCATCCCTGGATCAGTATGCTGGCACACACAGTACATCAATGTATATATCAAAGTGCAATCACATGTATAAATAACGTAAAACTGATATATACCTCATAAGTCTCAGCGGAAACAAGTAATCGGGTGTGGAGTCCCATCAACGCCATCGGCAGGTTGAGTGTAGACCGTAACCCTGTATCTTAACTCTTATTCGTCGAAGAAAATCCTGCAACATGATACGTTGCAGCCGTGTAGGTCAGTACATTGAATGTACCGGCAAGATCACAACATTAGAAAACAGATGGTAAAACTATACTATATGCAATATCGCTTTTGTGGCTCTGTGTCTGAGTTTTGTTTGCGTAAAAGCTGGTTTTATTTTCCCTACATCAAAGGAATAACTGGAGTCTGTACTATGGAGTTTTCTATCATGACATGGTTCCACCAACCGATGTCTCATAGCCCAAAATCATCATAAGTTGCCCACAATTAAGTTATCAATCCGGTGTTGAGAGTTCCGAGATAGATCCAAGTCCAGATTCTCAAATTGTCCGTAACCGGGGACACGGCTAATCGATTAGGTTTAAACCCTCTGCAGAGGTTTGTACACTTTACCCGCAAGATTCGATCCCTCTCTTTACGTTCTCGTACTTCAGGGTGTTTGAGAACAAGATGACCGAAACATGGTCTTCCGAAGAGTTTCCCTGACCACTGTCCGGTGCTCATCCAATCCTACCGTAGTTCTACATCTGCTAGCACCGTCCCAGCCAGAGTCACAACTAAGGTCAACCAAGCCAGAGC